>CM068365.1:30037193-30097193 GCA_034769755.1 Odontamblyopus lacepedii | reverse complement strand
GTTTCAGGGAAGCCCAAGCCCATCCTGCTGTGGTCCCGCTCGGACAAAGAAGCCCCGATGCCCGACGGGTACATGCAGATGGAGACGTACGACGGCGTCCTGCGGATCGTCAACGTGACCAGGGAGATGACCGGCTCGTACCGCTGCCAGACCTCGCAGTACAACGGATTCAACGTGAAACCCAGAGAGGCTGAAGTGGAGCTCATCGTGCAATGTGAGTACCAAGAAAAGAAGGACTTGTGTACCAGAATATTCATTTTGTTATGAGTCGTTTGATTCAGTTTGGTTTAATTTAGAAGGTGACTCAAGATTATACGGTTTAGGATGAAAATATCTGTCAACTGGCTAGAATATTTGTGGATTTGAAGGTTCTAAATGACACCAAATGGATTCTAGTGATCAAAAAATAGCGTAATATGGGGTGTTTAAATTTAGAATCTTTATGTAAACTCTTCCGACAACTAACGACTATAAGTCAGATGGAAATTCTGAATCCAAGTCCTTTCATGTGATTCTTTTAACACATCTGTGAATAGTTGAGAATCCGCTGTGTTTCTAAGTTTCCAGGGTTTGTCTTTGAAAGAGAAAACATTTCAGAAACTGGGCCATGCAGGTACGAAGACTCCTCCACTTCCCGAAATGTACTCTGTGTTTGATTTGCATTTTGCAGTGTCCTGGATTCTGACTTCTGCAGGAAAAGTATAACCTGACCAGCCACACACTTTCTCATTGTAAATTTATGGGTGGCATGTTTCTGTTATAACTTAAAGGAGGGACTAACAGGACCAGAGAATCAGATAATATATAGACGTTTATTGATCTGAAGGTGGAGAAATTCACACACACAATAGAATGGCCTGTACTTAATGTCCTGTAATACACAAAATTGAGAGAAATGTGAGCTTTAAGATGTGTTGTAATGTTGTTATCTCCTCAAAAAACAGACCTGGAGTTGTGTTTTGTTTCATTCACAGTGCAATCCAGGAGTAATCCTTATAGATATCTCTAACCGGAATTACAGATATCTATACTTCACTTGCCGATATATGTAACTTCTGCTGCTTCTTCAGTACTGGTCAGAATGTTGGAGGACACTGCCTTAAATCTGCCTGCAAGAGGGAGGAGTTAGCTACCACAAATTACTCTGAAACTAACCCTACTAGTTTACAGTAAATGCTGCAGTAACAGCCAATAAAACAGAGTGTCAGGGGCAGAGGAGTGACAGACATAAATGTGCAAGATACAAACTCAGGACTTTATTATTCACCTCTCGTAATGTGGTCAATTTAAAGTGCAGCATCTGATCCACATTATCCATAGAAATCGTCCTCCGCAAATAATGACTCCAGTCCACAAAACCGTGCTGTTAATCCAGTTTGAGGCGTTCTTTAAAAGTGAGACAGCGAGCTAGTTCCTCACGTGTGTTCATCCACATTCTGCGATATTACATGACGTCATTTCCGCTCAGCTGACGGCAGCAACTTTAGCAAAACTCTGCAAAACTAGTGAAGATAAACGATCTCAGGCTGCAGAAAAGTCTGTATCAGTCTTTAGTCATTTGCTTTTGATTTATATTTTATATAATAACACAGAGTTTTCCACAGCCTGAGATCGTTTATCTTCACTATTTTTGCGGAGTTTGTCGCTGTCAGCTGAGCGGAAATGACGTCCTATAATTATCGCAAAAATAATAATGAATGATTTTAGAAATGAACTCACACAAATGAAAATTGTCACGGCACAAAACAGCACAAACGAAATACAAACGTTTTCTATAATTTCCTTCCTGTTTTGAGGCTGTTTCACATTTTGAGGAGCTGGATGACGTCATTGGCTGAAAATAAAACTCCCAATATCTTAAGAACCAGAATCGCACAAATGAAACTTTTCGCAGCACAAAACAGCACAAACGAAGCGTTTGACACAAGTATTTTGAAGCTTCCTGTGGCTCTGGCTGACTCGTTTGACCTATAAAAGAATTGTTAATTTCTCAAAAACTAAAGCAGCACAAACAAAACTTTTTGCAGCACAAATGAAGCACAAATGATTGACATTTTTGACATTTTTGTTTAGGTTTGAGTTTGATGGGACCAACTTCACGGAGGTTCATAAGGTTCTCCCCGTGTCTGTGGTATGTGCTTTTTGTCGCACGTTTAAAAATCATTTAAGACCAAAAAATCCTGTAGTGTGTAACGACCTTTAGAAATATTGGCAATACATATTCAGCTTAGCGTTTATATCTTAAAACTAAGACAGAGAGAAGAGCTCAGTTTAAATATGCAGGATGTGTAATAGCGTAATATGGGCCCTTTAAATACGAGTAGGACTAAAAGTATGCAGTCTGAAAAGTACTGTAGAACCACTCACTTGAGTAAATTGCTGTCTTTATAAACCCAAATATCAAATAGTACCCAAAGTACTCCGGCGGGTCGATGGTGGAGCTCAGTGTCAGATATCCGTGATTTATTCCCATTGTATTCAGTGTAATTACTCGGCTTTGGTCCGGCGCGACTAAAACTGAACTTTCCACACCCCCCTTTCTCTCCGCCCATCCAATTTCCTCCTGAAGGCTGTGAAATGAATCCTGTCCCCGGCTCCTGAGTCAGGTCTGAGCGGCGGCTATCTTGACTCCTCCTCTCTGTCCACGGGGAAGACTTTATCGACTGAGAGAAGCCATTATTCACACGGCTCAGACTCCCACGGTCACAGCCTTAAAGGGACATTATGGGATTTTACAGGGTTTTAACTCGCACTCGAGCACCTTTGCTTTGGTATTTGACTTTTCTATTGGCTTAATTGGTGTTATAGATGGTACAAAAGGTTGCGTTCGCGCGACATCATTCTCCGTCATTTAAAATGGAGCTGGAGTAGAGGTCAGACTTGCCGTTTAAAGGGTTCATATTACGCTATTTTCTGATCTGTTATCATGTCGTTTCCTCATCACAAACAGACCTGGAGTTGTGTTTTGTTTCATTCATATGTTTAACACACAAATCCTGCATATTTGGACATATTTAATTTTTCTCTCAAACTGAAAACACTCCACCCTGTCTTGTACTAATACAGGAAGTGCTCCACTGTGTTTTTAACACTCGAAGACCTACGACATCATATACAATACCAAGGAATATGTTTTCTATAACCGCGCATAACTTTCTAACCGTACAAGATAGAAACTTACTTTTTCCCCCTCTGAAAGTGCAGACATAGAGGTTTCCATACCTTTCTGCGGCTTTATCCTACGTCACACTCACGCTGCGTGATGACGTGCACAAAATGATCCGTCCTATAGGAACTTTTCTGCCAAACTCATGCGCTCCGTCCATTTTGATCGGCCAAAACTTTGCCCAAGAGTGAAGTGAGTCAAGATGGTCGACTCCTCTCGAGCGTGTGTGTTTATAACGAGTGAAAAAGCCGCTCTAAGTGCAGTTTTTTCTCAAATAAATGGCAAGTTACGCATCTTGGTCTGTGTAATTGTGCATCCCTTTCTATTTTTATTTGAAAGGTTTATTTCACTCAAAATGAACAATGGGTTGCAATTGCACTTTTTTATTTTTGTTTTTAGGGCAATAAGGATATTTTTAATTTACTTATAGACTTGATATTTTGCATTTTTGTACCTAAGGCCCTAAATTAAGCATTTTTTTATGTCCGTTGTTTATACATGTTTGCTGTGTGTTTTGTATAAAAGAGAGTGAATTTTATTTTCATCTCTATTTCTGGTCCTATAGCTTTTATCACAGCTACATGACACAACTACAGCAGCAGATTGCGAAATAACAGGCTGGACTGAACAGAAGGATGTAGAACACTTCATTAGGGGGTAAAAGGGGCAGTTTTCAAAGCAAAAGTAAGAAAAAAATCCAGGCAAGGAGAAATGTACTAAAATTGCCCTTAGGTCTTGGGGGTTAAACTCCTTACACCTTCACTATGCAGTCGTCCCTCACTATAACGTGGTTCACTTTCCGCGGCCTCGCTGTTTCACAGATTTTTCTGTGTGCAGTTTTGCATGTTTTTTTTTTCTTTAGTGTGTATGGACACGCATTGTGTTCTACGTTCTGATTGGCTAAGGGAAAACCCACGCATTGTATTCTGCGTAATCGAACCTTTCATGTCTGTTTATAAGAAGAAAAAAAACAGCACCAACAACAACCCATAACTATATTTTCACCCCCGAGCTCCTTAGTTTAGATCGTGAGTCGATTTGCGTGGCGCGATTCCCCTCCCCGCTCTCTGCTTAGATCACAGAGGGGTTTTACAGTCTTAAAACATATAGAATAATAGTAAAAAATAAAGATGACTACTTTGCAGATTTTGCCTATTGCGGGTTATTTTCAAAAAATTAAACCTTGCAATAAGTGAGGGACCACTGTAATAATTTGGATGATTTCTGCTCTGAAATTGCAGATCTCACTGATCAAAATGTAAAAAGTAGCTGTTCATGTGACATCTCAAGGTGGAACCGAGCATTTTGAGCTTCAGGGATGTAGACAGACTAAAGTATTACTCAAACATAAATGAAACAAAACACAACTCCAGGTCTGTTTTTGAGGTTCTAATGTCCAAAAACTCACAATTCCATTTTGCATAATATAGAACCTTTAAGTTTCAGATTGCAGATTTGTTGGCCTGGTTTATGGTTAATATCTCTGTAATTACTGAACATACAGGACTGTGCAAAAGTTCTAGGCAGGTGTGAAAAAATGCTGTCAACTAGGAATGCCTTCAAAAATGGAAGTGTTCATCATTTATTTTCGACAATCAACAAAATGCAGTGAATGAACAAATGAGAAATCTGAATCAAATCAGTATTTGGTGTGAGCTTTGCCTTCAGAAGAGCATCAGTTCTTCTAGGTTTACTTGCAGACAGTTTGTGAAGGAACTGGGCTGGTCGCTGTTCCAAACATGTTGAAGAACTAAGCACAGATCTTGTGTGGATGGAGTTTCCTCACATCCTTCTGTCTCTGTCCTCACACTCCATGATGTTGAGGTCACAACTTCTTGTTCTTCTTTGTGCTGAAGAGAGTTCTTAATGACTTTTTCTTTTGTTCGCTCACTTTGCATTTTGTAAATTGATAAAAACAAACAATCATTATTTATCTTTTTGAAAGCATTCTTTGTTTACAGCAGTTTTCACACCTGTCTAAAACTTTTCCACGGTACTGTATCCACATGAAACAAAAAATTAACATCTTCTCTGTCAGTATAAATAAGCAAACTAGTCTTAAGAAAGTGGTGCTATTTTTCAACACCAAAGTAAACTATTAAAACACCATATGTGCAGTATATTAGTATAATTAAATTGATTTTGTATTTAATTCTTCTTAGTTTTTCTTCAAGTTTAACAATACTGTGGATCATTTTTGGTATCGCAATAATATCTCCATGGAGACAAGGAGGTGACGGCCCTTCCACTATAAAAATTACACTACTGCAAAAACGCTTGGTCAAATGTAAGATATAAACACTTAAATCTATCAGAAAGTGACTTAAAAGCAGTGAAATGATCTGTCAATGCAGCAAGATCATTCTACTGGATGAGTTCTCTTAAAATAAACTTCCTCTAGACTAGAATGATGTGTCTCTGTAAGTGTTCCTGGGCTGGAAATAAGTTTATGGACACTAAGTTTTAGATAAACCCACTCGAATTTTAAGCAAATCTGTATCACTGAATCTAAAAATGAGTGAAGTGTTGCAGGGGAAAACTATGGTAAATAAATTGCAGCTTCTTCTTTTAAACATTTATTGATGAAATTTAAGATTTAATTAAGATTTCTGACTAGTCATGGAAGAAATATATGTGACATTTTTTAAGATTACACAACCAATTCAGAACTAGTAAGTAGACAATAAATCTCAAAACAAGATAAATAACCTGATATAAGAGTTAAATGTATTTAATAGTTATGCTCTTATTTTATTTGACTAGTATGATAAATCTGAGCGTTTATTTTATCATTATTTATTATTATTGCAGCACTTTGGAGTTTTTTTTTTTATGAAATGTGCTATAGAAATAAAATGGATTGGATTAACCCTCGAATACCTATGGTATCGTATACGATACCAAGGAATATGCTTTATATAACCGCGCATAACTTTCTAACCGTAAAAGATAGAAACTTCCCTTTCCCCTCTGAAAGTGCAGACATAGATGTTTCCGTACATTTCTGGGGCTTTATCCTACGTCACACTCACGCTGTGTGATGACGTGAGCAAAACGAGTGTCCAGTAGAGTGTCCCCAAACTCATGCGCTCCGTCCATTTTGATCGACCCAAACTTTGCCAAAGAGTGAAGTGAGTCAAGATGGTCGACTCCTCTCGACTGTGTGTGTTTATAACGAGTGAAAAAGTCACTCTAAGTGGGGTTAATTCTCACTTACATGGCAAATTACACATCTTGGTGTGCGTAATTGCGCATCCCTTTCTGTTTTTATTTTAAAGGTTTATTTCACTCAAAATGAACAAATACAAATGTAATAAACACTCTGGAAATGCAGAAGTGATGTGGCTCTGGCCCTGGACTTTACAGGAGTTGTTTCCATGACGGCACCAGAAAAGTCATGGAGCGATTGAACTTTTTTTTTTGTTTTTAGGACAATAAGGATATTTTTTAATTTACTTATAGACTTGATATTTTGCATTTTTGTAGCTAAGTCCATAAATTAAGCATTTTTATGTCCAAAAAGTAGTTTCTACATGTTTGCTGTGTGTTTTGTATAAAAGAGTGTGGATTTTATTTTCTGTTTTTTTTTTTTTTTCATCTCTTTCTGGTCCTGTAGCTTTTATTACAGCCACATTACACAACTACAGCAGCAGATTGTGAAATAACAGGTTGTACTGAACAAAAGGATGTAGAACACTTCTTTTTGGGTAAAAGGGGCAGATTTAAAAGCAAAATTAAGACAAATATCCAGGTGAGAAGAAATGTACTAAAACTGCCCTTAGGTCTTCAAGGGTTAAACGTGAAAAACCAAACACGAGTCCACGATTAAAACACGACTAAAAGCTGAAGAAATCCTTTCCGACTCCCGGTTCTTTTCCATAATATGGGGCGTCCTCCTCTCCAGCCCCCTCCCCGGAGTGCCTCAGTGAGCCCCCGGTCCTCCAGTCCTCCTCCTTCACAAGTGACATTCAGAGACGGCTTAACGCCTAATTAACTACGGGCTAATTCATCCCCACAAGTATTCGTTTAGTATTCATGTATGGAGATTTGAAAGCACCATCTGAAAGCCAAAGTTAAAGCATTCACAGGACTGTCACTCATTTGGAGATTCCTGCTGCACAGAGAGAAGGAGAGAAAGAAGGAGAGGAGGAATAGAGAGATAAAGGAGGAGAAAAAGAGGGAGAAGGGGGAAGAAAGTTAGAGGAATAGAGAGGGGATGATACAAAAAAGATGGAGAGATTGAGAGAGGGGACTGAAAGAGAGGGAGCGAGAGTGACTGACAGGGAGATTGAAAGGAGAGACAGAAAGGGAGGGGAGTGAAAAAGAAGGAAAGAGGGAGAGACTGAAGGTAGGGAGTGGAGAGAGTGAGTGTGAGGGAGGAGTGAAAGAGAGAGAAGGAGTGAGTGAAAGGAAGAGAGAGAGGGGGAGAGAGAAAGAAAGGAGAGAGTGTGAGAGAGAGAGAGTTAAAAGAGAGAGAGAGAAGGAAAGGGAATGAAGGAGTGAGGGAGGAGTGAAAGAGAGAGACAAGAAGAAAGCGAGGAAAGATGGAGAGTGACACAGAGAGAGAAGGAAAGGGAATGAAGGAATGAGGGAGAAAGAAAGAGGAGAGACAGAAGGTCGGGAGGGGAGAGAGGGAGACTGAGGGGAGAGTGAAAGAGAGCAGGAAAGGAAGCAAGAGAATGAGTGAGTGAGAGGAAGAGAGAGAAGGAGAGAGAGTGAAAGAGAGAGACCGGGAGAGAGGGAGTGAGAGAGGAAAGGAAAAGAGAAGAGAGAGAGAAGAAGAGAGGGGGCAGAAAAGGAGGAGTGAAAGAGAGAGAAGAAAAAGAACAGAGAGAGAGTTAGTGAATGAGTGACAGCAAGAATGTGATGGAGGGAGAAAAAGGGAAAGTGACTGAGAGGGAGAGAAGAGAAAGACAAGGAGAGAGAGAGGGCGAGAGAAAGTGAGTGAGAGAAGGAGAGAGAAAGGGGGAGGGACAAAAGGTGGGGGGTTAAAGAGAGCGACGGAAAGGAAGCAAGAGATTGAGTGAGTGAGAGGAAAGAGAGAAAAGGGGAGAGAGAAAGAAAGGAGCATAGACAGTGAGTGAGAGAGAGGAAGAGAGAGGAGAGAGAGTGAAAGAGCGAGACCGGGAGAGAGGGAGTGAGAGAGGAAAGGAAAAGAGAGGAGAGAGAGAAGAAGAGGGGGGAGGAAAGGAGGAGTGAAAGAGAGAGAAGAAAACGGAGAGAGAGTGAGAGAGAGAGAAGGAGAGGGGGAGAGAGAAAGGGGGAGAGACAGAAGGAAAGGAGGGGAGAGAGGGAGAGTGAGGGGAAAAAATAGATGAAAGAGAGCGAAGGAAAGGCAGCAAGAGAATGAATGAGTGAGAGGAAAGAGAAAGGAGCATAGAGAGTGAGTGAGAGAGCGGGAGAAAGAGAGGAAGAAAGACAAGGGGGAGAGAGAAGGAAAAGAGAGGAGAGAAAGAAAATGAGAGGGGAAGGAAAGGAGGAGTGAAAGAGACTGAAGAAAAGGAAGAGAGAGTGAGGAAGAGAGAGAGAAGGAGAGAGGAAGGGGGAGACAGAAGTTAAGGAGGGGAAAAGGGAGCATGAGGGGGGTGAAGGAGAGAGAACAAAGCAAGAGAATGAGTGAGTGAGAGAAAGAGAGAGGTGAAGAGAAAGAAAGGAGGATAGAGAGTGAGAGAGGAAGAAAGACAAGGTGAAAAGAGAAGGGAAAGAGAAGAGACAGAAGAAGAGAGGGGGAGAGAAAAAGAAAAGTGACAGAGAGAAAGAATGGAAGGGAAGAGAGGGATGGAGAGAAGGCAAAAGAAAAAGAAGGAGAAATATGAAAGAGGCTGGTGTGGGTTTGCTCACCATTTTCTGGCAGACGATAATAGAAAATAGAAAAGTCATTGTTTCCTTGTGGCCTACTTTGCTAATCCATATTTTCTCATTTGCGCTTTAATCCAGACGGACCTGCCCACGCTGTTCAGAGCCGTTTTATTCGGAAATCAGAAGAATGTGATGTTAGTCGAACTCGGGAATTTAAAGTCCAGACAGAAAGAGTCCTCCTTACAGATCCAACCACACATGCGCGCAACTATATGATTTTATTTTCCAATTCAAATGTAAAAAGTGAGATTAAAATAAACAATTCCTGCAGCTCTTACGTTCAGGATTCATTTCAAACTAAACTTCCTTTTCTCCATCAAGGCCAGTGCAAAATCCAGTGCGGGAATATTAGGGATGTAACGATATCCAAAACTTACAATACGATATCGTCACAGTATGAACCTCACAATATGATATTTATTGCAATATCGTGGGAAAGTTCATGATATTACGATATTCTACATAATGCGTAACTTTTCCAGTGGAGGGTTCGTCAAGTGCTTTTCTCCATGGAGATGTTGTCTGACATGTTTCACGCTGTGGCATTTCGTTTTCTGCCGTCATGGAGACCAAACCAGACCAAGTGACAGGTCAGGTCTGTGGAGTCAGATCTGTTCACAGAAGCGTCAGAACGTCTGTTTCCCTAGGTATTTTTGAGCGATAAAACCCCCTGTAACTGTAAGGTAGATCTGTTTGAATTTACTGTGGAACATCTGTGGAACATCGAAAAGTGACACAGTACAGCTTTAAAGGAAACCACATTGACTATGATCTTTTGCTCCATTTCAACAGTAAGAAATGTTACTTTTCACTGGAGGTGTAACGATATCCAAGTCTCACGGCATTGATATCTATTGCGATATCGTGGGAAAGCTCACGATATTACGATATTCTACATAATAACAAGACTGACATTCTAAAATGATTTGACCAGTCATTTGGTACAACATTTATTGTCATTAGGGATGGAACGATATCAAAATCTCTCTGTACCAGATTTATTGCAATATTTGGTTGTGAATATTCTACTTTTTTCTCTAAAAATGCCTTCACAAGTCTTAATCCAAAGAATGAAGATTTCAAAGTGCTTAGAACAGTTATTTCTTCATGTCGTCTGCACTGAAACGGAGCAAAGGATCATGGTCTATGTAGTTCCCTCTGTTTTTTGAGCTATTTCTACATCAGAACTATTCATTTAAGCAAAGAGACTTCTGATTCAATATATTGTGATGGTCCACGATATTATATGATATTATTCCGGTTATTTTTACATTTAGTTTTAGAAGAAGAAAAGGTTACTCTGCAATCTGGTGTTTTTTATTGATAAAGATACATACATAATTATCGCTTTTGTGCTGTGGTGCAATATTGAATCTCAAACCAATGTGAGACTTTATTGATTTTTGTAATTTGAATCAAAAGATGTAGTTCTTAAAGGTGCACTGTGTAACTTCTCTGTTAAAGGGTCAGTCATGGGTTGGTCTCCATGGAGATGATATGGATTTACTTGGAATGTTCTGCTTGGAGGCATCAGACACTTAGAAGACAGTTAAGCTTAATGCAATAGTGTGGAACATTCCAGGCATTCTAACAGCCTCTGCATAGAGACAAGCAGGTGACAGACCCCCCCAATAAAAAGTGCCATAGTGTAGCTTTAATGAAAGAAGGATCATTTTGCATATTTGAATTATTTAGGCTTATTTATGTTGGAATGTTTACCTATTATGATGGTCCACGATATTATTGTGAGACTTTGACGATACAAAATCACAATATTTCGGTTATTTTTACACCCCTACTTATTTCTGTCTGAGTTATATCACTACCCTGTTCTGTATCACTGCTCTGTCTGTAAAAATGGTTTAAAAGAAATGAGCTGAGCCTAGACTGGCACTAGTTTCTTGTAAAACAGACTGAAATAATGGCCCAGACTTAGCCGGCGCTTCTCGGACACAGAATATGATGACAGATTCCGAACATTTTCACTTTATGAGACAAGAAATATTTAAGCTGGCTTTCAAACCAAGAACCAAAACTCAAATAAAATACGTTTATTCTTCTGAAGGACCTACATTACGTGAAATTGAGCTTTAAGCCATGGAATAATGTTGTTACCTCATCAAAAAATGCTCTTTTCCACCTTGTAATGTCATGAAGTCGCTCATATCGTTGCATTTTTGAGCAATATTAACACCGGTAATGAATAAAAACTAGATCTAAATGTTTATATACGAGGCAAAGCCGTATAACATGTCCGTGGAAACAAGCAGGTAGCGGCCCCTCCACCAGAAAAGTTGCGCAGCGCACATCTCATCTGATCTGCTCGTTGTTTTCGTGAGAAGTGTGTGTACTGCACCTGTTCTGACCCACAGTCCCAGCGCTGTGTTCAGTCTATCTTAAGACCAAAACAAGAGACACACCGAGCCTTTTATGGAACACCAGAGCTTTGTGATGTAGCAATACTGACAAATACCTGTCCGTTTACTTCCTAGGTGAGTTTTTCTGTGCTACCTGCTATAGTATTTGTGAACTTGATTAGAAATGTCCCTTACGTTTTTTAATATTTGAAGGATAAACGTGGACTATGTGACTTTTCTGAGTGATGATCCGCCATGTGCTGGTCTCCATGGAGATGTTATTGTGTATCTTGGAATCCTACACACTTTCGGATTAAACAAAATTAACTATAACTACAGTACCGTATTTGTCGGACTATAAGTCGCACTGGAGTATAAGTCGCACTTTTTGGGGGAAATTTATTTTATAAATCAGAGACCAAGAACCAACATTTCATCTTGAAAGGCAAGTTATAGAAGTTATAGTAATAAAAACAACCCAATAGAGAACAATCCATGTGTCATTCGTTCATTCGTTTTTCAATATAGAACCAAAAGTAAGAAAACGAAAAAAATGACTCTTTTCTTTATTATTTGTCTCTAAAACCAAAAGGAAAAAACACATAACGATTTTTTTATTTGATTTGATTTGATTGATTTTTGACTCATACATATGATTCATATATTTGGACTATGGGCTGTCAGTGTGAAAATGTAATATATAAGTCTCACCTGAGTATAAGTCGTAGGATCACCCAAACCCTGAAAAAAGTGCAATTTATAGTCCAAAAAATACAGTACTGTGCAAAAGTTCTAGGCAGGTGTAAACTAAGAATATCTTCAAAAACGGAAGTGTTCATCATTTATTTTCATCAATCAGCAAAATGCAGTGAATGAACAAAAGAAAAATCTAAATCAAAACCTTCAGAAAAGCATCAGTTCCTCTAGGTTTACTTGCAGACACTTTGTGAAGGAACTGGGCTGCTCGCTGTTCCAAACATGTTGAAGAACTAAGCCCAGATCTTGTGTGGATGGAGCTTCCTCACATCCTTCTGTCTCTTCATGAATCCCAGACACACTCCATGATGTTGAGGTCAGGGCTCTGTGGGGCCAGAGACTATATATGAACTGAATATATATGAACTGTATTAAACCGTTTCCATGGAAACAATCAGTTATATGCGCTTTTAAGGTATTTTTGACAAATAAAAACACCTGCAATTGAACAAATGAGAGCTAAAATTCTAATGCCATACTGTGGAACATTTCAAGTAAGCATCTTCATGTGCTGGTGACAGACGGTCCAACTTTAAAGTAGTCAAGTTGCAGTTCTACAAATTCTGAAAATTATACATCCATATGCAGAATTTAATCAAAGTTCAGCCAGGAATTATTAATTTCACCAACACTGTAAAACTATCGAACGTCAGGCGATAAATATTTAGGAAAATCCTAAATTTATTTTAGTAAAATGAGTAGTCAAACCTGATATGCACTTTATTTTTCAAGAATATATCCAGTATCTTAAATGTGCACTGTGTAACTTTTCAAGTGGGGGTCCATTACCATGGAGATGCTGCTTTGTCCGTAATATTCCACAATAATAAACTTATAAAAGATGCATTTAATCAATTCTGGGTGTTTTTATTGCTCAAAAATACCTTAAAACGTCCATTCTGATTGTGAGTAAGGTCGCCTTTCCACAGATCTCACCTGTAAATTGGCTTTGAGGCATCTCCTCCTTGTCTATGGTGAGTGAAAAGTTTAACGTCATACTTAAGAACATTTTAGGTAAAGCAATAAAGCAATAATCTTCGTAGAAACAAGCAACTGGCGAGTCCTTTAGCAGAAAAGTTACGTTGTGCACCTTTAAGGAAACTCAAAAGACAGTTGTCATTGTGATTAATGATTTAAAACCAAGTATGATGTCTTTTGAATGGGAAAAAAGTCTCAAAATGTCGATTACTGTATAAATCAGAAGCTGAAACACATGATAAAGAACATACAGTGCATATATGCAGCAATTGAACCAGGGACCTTCTCGTTATGGGGCAGTAAAGTTACCCAATATGCTCCTCACTTAGTTTTGCCTCATCATATGCAAGCACCACATTATTGTTAGCTTTTCCTGCCAAATGGCCTGTAGCCGCCATAAAACAGTTTATAAAATGGTCTTTTTTGCATAATTCGTCCCATCTGCACCAAACTGGCATAAGAATAAAGTGTGATTTTAGGGCGCTTTTTACTGTACGTATAAATGAGCATAAACGGTGCTTACAAATACAATTGGGCTTCATTTTGTACTTTCCCACCAGCAAATAAACACTTAAGCGGGGTGTAGCAGTGTCATAACGGAGCTTTCATGAGAGAGGAGAGGCGCTTATTACTTATTACTTATTGGTTAAATTTGACAAGCCCAGTGATTACAAGAATATTAAACAAGAATGTAAAAAGTAGGGATGTAATAACTGAAATATGGTGATATCGTATCGTCAAAGGTCTCACAATAATATCGTGGAGCATCACAATATATAATCACAAGTCTCTAGTTATGATGCAGAAATAGCTAAAAACAGAGGGAACTACATAGACCATGATCCTTTGCTCCGTTTCAGTGCAGACGACATGAAGAAATAACTGTTCTAAGCACTTTGAAATCTTCATTCTTTGGATTAAGTCTTGTGAAGCATTTTTAGAGGAAAAAGTAGAATATTCACTACAAAATATTGCAATAAATATCGTACAGAGAGATTTGGATATCGTTCCATCCGTAATGACAATAAATGTTGTACCAAATGACTGGTCAAAGCATTTTTGAATGTCTTGTTATTATGTAGAATATTGTAATATCGTGAGCCTCCCCAACATATCGTGAGCTTTCCCACGATATTGCAATAAATATCGTACCGTGTTCATACCGTGACGATATCGTACCATGAGACTTGGATATCGTTACACCTCTAGTAAAAAGTTCAATTTCTTACTGTTGACTGTTGAAATGAAGCAAAGGATCATGGTCAATGCAGTTTACTTTCATGTGTGGAGTTAAAGGTGTACTATGGAACTTTTTGGTTAGGTTCTATGGAGATGTCATTGCTCTTCTTCAAATGTTCCACAGTAAATACAAACAGATCTACCTTACAGTTACAGAGGTTTTTAAAGCTCAAAAATACCTAGAGAAACAGACATTCTGATGCTTCTGTGAACAGATCTGACTCCACAGACCTGATCTGTCACTTTGCCTGGTTTGGTCTCCATGACGATAGAAGAACTGAATGCCATAGCGTGAAACATGTCAGACAACATCTCCATAGGGAAAAGCACTTGGCCAACCCTCCACTGGAAAAGTTAAACAATGCATCTTTAAGATATTATAAATTTTAACCTTTGCAGCTTTTCATTTCATTTCAAAGTGCTTAGAAAAAACACTCACGGGCACCATATTGGAGACTTTTT
The DNA here is from genome assembly GCA_034769755.1 of Odontamblyopus lacepedii. Classification (NCBI taxonomy): domain Eukaryota; kingdom Metazoa; phylum Chordata; class Actinopteri; order Gobiiformes; family Gobiidae; genus Odontamblyopus; species Odontamblyopus lacepedii. The sequence goes on along the minus strand of CM068365.1, from coordinate 30,082,376 downwards.
TAAACTTTACAAATAAGCTTTTTATTTAGGGCATCCAATGTTTCTGTTTGTGGAATTCTTTAGACTTGTAGTTAATTACAATTGTATTTTTTATTATTATTATTGAAGAAAATACTTTTAAAAAATAGGCATATATAATAATAATAATAATAATAATAATAATAATAATAATAATTATAATAATAATAATAATAATAATAATAATAATAATAATAATAATAATAATAATAATAATAATAATAATGCATCAGTTTTATATAGCGCCTTTCATGACACCCAAAGCACTTTACAGAGCATTATTCATTCACTCCAGACCCGGTGGTGTTAAGCTACTATTGTAGCCACAGCTGCCCTGGGGCAGACTGACAGAAGCGAGGCTGCCAATTTGCACCATTGGCCCCACCGACCTCCACCATCACTCACACACACACACCACTTTCTTACTAGGCAAAAAAACCACATACAGTGTATTTTTGTGACTGGCGCCCCCCTGTGGCACCTGGACTTCCCAGTGGACTCCCTTCCAAGAACTAACCAGGCCCGGCTTAGCTTCTGAGATCTGAAAAGATCAGGCCACCAGTGTGAGTGTGGAAGTCTCTCCACAGAGCTGACTTATAACTTGGCCTGATGATGCAGTCGGTATTAGTTTAATACCATATCGTGGAACTTTCCAACAACCTGTTCTAGCTAAGTGATTTTTTTTTTTTTTTTTTTGGTCTGATTGTGTTAAGCCCAAATAAAATAAAGTCTTAACAAGCCCCAGACACAGCAGGGCTTCCAGTTAGCATCACAGCCCTAGGGAACGTTAATGACATCAGCTGCAAAGTTTCAATATGGCCAAAGCAGGTTAAGCCTTTATGTTTTTCTTTTTTCCACTCACATTTCCATTCTTTTCAGTGGCTGCTCTGGTCCCATCAGTATTCCGGTCACATCCCGTCCCCCTGTGCGGCGCTCCGAGAATTAATAAAGTTTGGGTGCTTTGAAGAAGACTGTAGCGTTTGTGCAGAATTGATAATGATTACACAGTGATGACAGCCCTATCAGGGGTTTGCCGCTAACGCACCGGCGCGCACTGTAAACAAAGGATTTCAGCGCCAAGATACCCTTCACTAATTAGCAGCACCGGTGGAATAGAGGATTGAATTGCATAATTAAAAAACAGCCATTTCTACACCTTTGGCTTTCAATATTTGAGGATTAAACATGGAACAAAACACGATAATGCAGCGCGGTGTAAGAAATAATACGGTAATAGATCACAATTTAAAAAAAACTATACAAAGACAGGACCAGGAAATTAAGCTGAAATTGCACTATTGATACAGTTTTAGGATACTTTTTGGGTGTGTTTTGACCATAGAGATACATGTAGAACACCCCCAAAGTGATGTGTGACTGGTTCACACTGCCACTGTGTCCTTGAGCAAGACAATTCACCTCCTTTGCCTATGTATGCTTCCTCTTCAAGTCTAGTAGCTGAAATAATCTTCCAGTTTATTCAGTTGCTAATATCTACAAATTATTACTGTAAAATACCAAATATTAGTCATGTTCCAGTTAACCGGTTCTAAATAAACAGTCTAATTTATTCTTGTCCTGCCTTTACGTGAAAGGATAGGCTATATTCTTTGCGCTGTGTCCGATCACCCTCCACTGTCACTGAAACGGTGGAGGAATAGGTGACGCTGCTGTGAAATCCCATTTTCAAAGTGACATAAAAAAGAAAGATGGCGTAACATAGCGGGCAGGAAATGGAAGTTTTTAGGAGTTTTGGCCATATGACTCTAGGGTGTAGATTTGCATAGGGACAGTGGGGACATGTCACAACCAATATTTGGGGAAGACAAAATAGTCCCTACCAATATTTGCCATTTTATTTTAATAAACAAAAATGTACATTTATTCCGATATTTTTCCAAACTCTATGGTATTAATTGAACACGTTTTAGTTCATGTTTTGTTTATTATGTTTGTAGAATCCCTCATTTGTCAATTGTCAACTGGACAAGAGTTTTTGATAGAAGACGTTTTGCTGCTCATCGTTTTATTTAGTAGACGTTCTGAGATGTATTCAGTGATATGACAACAGGGTTACTCATGCCGCTGTTCACTGGCCACAAGTGCTGCCAGGGCCTAAACTGGGGAAGTGCAGGCGCCGCATGTGCTGCTCACTATAATGCCTCCGCTGTCCACTCTATTTCATTTCTCTCCAGCGACCACAAAGTAGTGAATAGGGCAAAACAATCATGCCACCAGCCAAAAAAAAAAAAAAGAAGTTCTTGTATAATTGTATAATGTCCCTACCAAAGCTGAGCAATGATTTCAGTTTAGCCGTTCAGAGGAAGCAGCAATGTGATGGTAGCTGCTGTGGCCTACAAGGAACGTTGTGGCAATGGGGCGAGGAAAGACAGAGGACGAGGTGGCAGGATTTGTGCCGACAAGGAAGGCAAAGTAGTCACCAGGTCATCGTATAACGGCGACGCCTCCTCCAAAAAACTGTAAATTCTAGTTATACTGGTTCAAAGAATTTGAGTACCATATGCTCTCAGTTCTGCTGAGCAAGATTTTTGTGAGGAAGGAATTAATCACCTGCTCCAAACTGCCCCCTGGTCTCAAATAAACGCCCCAGCTGTGATTTCGTATTTTACGGTACATTCAATAATACAATGTGAGCAGTTAAAGGTGCACTGTGTAACTTTTCAGGGAGAGGGTCCTCTATCCATTTTTGGAGACCTGCCCCCGCCTGCACCCCTGCAGTTCCCCCTGTCTGTAAACCCATGATTATATCAAAGTTAAATCCGCACCCGCCCAGAACCATGAACATTCTACCCGTTACCCGCCCGTGCCCGTGATAAAACACACACAAATTAGAAGCTTTCTAACTGACGCTTGCACTTTTTTCGATGCTCCTCTCAATAAACAACAACAAACAAACAACAATAATAAGTCGTTGCTAAGCCTTAAACTACTCCGTTTTTTTCTTTTCTTTCCACTTTTTGTAGTTGTCTAATCACTGGTTGTGAGCTAAACATTTAGCTCTACCTGAGCCCTAAACAGCACAATAACAACGAAACAAACAATTAAAAAAACAACCAATGTCAGTTTAACACAAAATAAAAGCCAAAATAAAAGCCGTAATATGATCTAACCAAGGTCACTGTGCAGGAACAGTGCTCTTGGATCCCAAATCCAGCGAAGGAAAAGTCTCTCACTCGCAGCGCTGATGTGGGGATTGAGAGGACATTGATTCACCTGACCCGCCCGTGTGTAATCACTACCCGCCTGTAAACTACTATTTGCGGGTACCTGTTGGGCATCTGCAGGTACCCGACCCAGTGCAGGACTCTATCTGCTCGTCTCTATGGTGATCTTTCTACTTTGTCTCCAAGTAAGCATATACAGTATAAGTTTGCTTCCAAAGTATGGCATTGACGTTATATATCTTCCTATGTTATATATCTCCATGAAGACAAGTAGGGTGCACATCAAGACTAAGTTACAGGTCAGATCTGTGGAAATTTAAGCCTGCCAAAAGTAAGAATACATTGTGTTGATCTTTCTTTTTTCTTTTTCAAGATATTAAATGCTGTAAAAAAAAAATCAGTAGTAATAATACTAGTAGTATTAGTAGTAGTAGCAGTCGTAGTATACTAGTAATAGTGTATTTAGTAGTAGTATTAGCAGTAGGAGTAGTAGTAGTAGCAGCAGTTGTAGTAGCAGTAGTAGTAGAAGTAGTAGTAGTAGTAGTAGTAGCAGTAGTAGCAGTATTAGTAGTAGTGATAGTAGCAGTAGTAGCAGTAGTAGTAGCAGTAGCAGTAGCAGTAGTAGTAGTAGGAGGAGGAGGAGGAGGAGTAGCAGTAATTGTAGCAGAAGCAGTAATATTAGCAGTAGTAACAGTAGTAGTAGTAGTAATAGTTGTAGTAGTAGTAGTAGTAGTAGTAGTAGCAGTAGTAGTGGTAATAATAGTAGTAGTAGTAGCAGCGTTGTTGTAGCAGCAGCAGCAGCAGCAGCAGCGCGCAGGCAGCAGCACTGGCAGCAAGCTGCCGCGCCCCACTAACACACCTGGGCAACATGCGCGCACGAAGTATGTTAATTAGCAGCAAATCAACGTGTTAACAGCAGTGCAGCTAGCCAGTGTTGCTGCTGTTGCTGAGCCGTTACAGCATAGCAGCAGCAGCAGCTAGTAGCAGCATTGCAGCAGCAGTTGTTCACAACATACCGGGCAATAGCGCACGAAGCAGCAGCACCAGTAGCAGTCAACGTGAGTGCAGCAGCAGTGCACCAGGCAGCTGCATGTTGGCATCGTGAGTATAGCAGCAGCAGTGCAGCTAGCAGTTAGCAGCAGCATTCAGCAAACTGTTCAAACGGCAAAGCATTACAGCGAGCAGTGCAGCTAGGCAGCAAGCAAGGTTGCTGCCGCCAAAACGAGTACAGCGGCAGCAGTGCAGTTAATAAACAGCAGCAGTACCAGCAGCGTTTCAACCGAGCTTACAGCAGCAGTGGCGCAATAGCAGCAGTACTAGCAGTAAACAACGTGAGCAGTGCAGGCTTCAGCAGCATGTTAAGCAAACGAGTATAGCAAACAGTATGCGCAGCCAGTAGCTTAGTAGCACCAGTAGTATCAGTAGTAGCCAACGTAGTATGCAGTAGCAGTAGTTAGCTAGCAGCAGCAAGGTTGTTAGTCTGCAATATAGTAGTAGTAGTGTAATTAGTAGTTAGTAGTACCAATTAGTAGTGTTCATCATAGCATAGCAGTAGTGCAGCTGAAGAAGCAGTGTTGGCAGCTAACGTAGTATGCAGCAGTGTGCAGTAGCTAGTTAGCCAGGGGTAGCAGTAATAGCAGTAGCTCAACAGAAAGTATAGCAGCAGTGAGTAGCACAGCTAGTAAAAGTAAGCAGTAAGCGTTGTTCGCAATTACTTGTGCAGTGGCAGTGCAGTTAGCAGTCCGTGAAAGTACTCATTAGCAGTGTTTCAACACTAGTATAGCAGCAGTGTAGCTAGTGGCAGCAATACTAGCAGTGCCAATCATAGTAGCAGTAGCAGCAGTGCAGCTTTAGCAGCAAGCAGCAGCTGCTGTTCGCAGCACAGCAGTTAATGCAGCTAGCAGTTGTTAAGCAGCAAGCAAACGAGTACAGCGTAGCAGCGCAGCTAGCAGTAAGCGCATATGCTGGTTAAACCCTTGAAGTACTGCAGCAGCAGCCAGCTTAGCCAGCAGTAGCAGTAGCAGCGCCCCACCGCTATGCAGTAAAGCAGTGCAGCTAGTGGCGCAGCAGCAAGCAAATGCCGGACGCAGTACAGCAGGCAGTACCGCAGCCGGTAGCCAGCAGCAGCATTCAGCAGTGTTTCAATCAGCAGCATAGCAGCGGCGCAGCTAGCAGCAAGGCAGTTGCGTTAAACGAGTACAGCAGTGAGTGCAGCTAGCTAGCAGCAGCAGTGCTGCTCAACGTCGAGCATACAGCACCAGTGCAGTCAGCAGCAGCTGCAGCGGCAGCTGCTGAAACGAGTATTAGCAGTAGCAGTGCAGTTAGCAGCAGAATCCAGGCAGCGTTTCGCACCGAGTACGCAGAGCAGAAGTGCAGCTAAGGTTATGTTGCTAACGAGCGCTTGTTAAGTGCAGCTAGGCAGTTTGTCGTTAAGTTGCGCTGCTGTTCTGAAGTACAGCATAGCAGCAGCAGCAGCTTTCAGCAGCCAGCAGCCGTACTAGCAGCGTTCTAAACGAAAGCATAGCAGCAGTGCAGCCAGTGTCTTGCTGCTGCCAAAACGCAGTACAGTAGCAGTGCAGCCAGCAGCGTTGCTAAGCTGCTAAAACGCATATTGCAGCAGTACGCCGCAGCCAGCAGCCAGTACTGTAGCAGACGATTAGGGCGGTTCACCGTGAGTATTGCAGCAGCAGTGCAGCCGCAGCAAGCTGTTAACCAAATCGTGAGCATAGCAGCAGTGCAGCTTAGCCAGCAAGCTAAGCGTTAAGCTAAAACGGTTTAGCAGCAGCAGCCGTTTAGCAGCGGCGGCTAAGCTAAGCAAACGAGTATTGCTAGTAGCAGTGTAGCCAGCCAGCCAGTCAGCAGTAATCAGCAGCGTGTCTCAACGCAGTAGCATAAGCAGCGTAGCAGCTAGCAGCAGGTAAGGCTAAAACGCAGAGTATTGCAGCAGTGAAAAAGAATAGCTATATAATAAGTTGCTGTCAGAGTATTACAGCAGCAGGTGAAGCTAAATGCAGTGTTATTTATAGGTTAATCGTCGAGTATATGTAAATCGTGAGTGCAGCTAGTATGTTTGCAGCTAAGGCGTTGCTGTCGCAGCATAAATCAGCAGTGGTTTCAGCTAAGGTATGCTGCTTCGAGTCGCATAGCAAAGCAGTATGCAGCTAGCAGCTAGTATAAGGTTTTGGCATAACGCAGCAATAAGCAGCAGGCAGCCAGCAAGGGCAAGCAAGCGTTGTCGAAGCATAGCAGCAGTGAGCTAGCCAGTGGTGTTGGCGCTAAGGGGTTAAACGTGAGTATTGAAACAGAGTGCAGTAGCCAGCAGCAGCTAAGTGCTGTTAAGTAAACGCAGCAGTGGCAGCAGTAGCGTAGCTTAGTACTGTTAAGCAAGCTGCTAATGCAGCATAGCAAAGCAGTAGCGTAGCTTGTATAAGGCAGCGCTATAGCGCAGCATAGCAGCAGCGTCGCTTAGCAAGCACTCAGCACCGTTAATCGTTAAACGCAGTACAGTAGCTTCTCTCGTGCAAAGCTAGCAGCAGCAGCAGCGCTAAATCGCAGTATAGCAGCAGTGTATAGCTAGCAGCAGCAGCTGCGCTAAGCCCGAGTATAGCAGCAGTGCAGCTAGCAGCAAGCGTTGGCAGAAAGAAGCAAACGAGTATCAGTAGCCTGTGTAGTTTAGCTAGCAAAGGCAGCGTTAAGCAGTCTAGGTATACGTGGAGCTGTACAGCAGCCGTGTAGCCAGTAGCAGTTAAGTGGCAAGCAAATCGAGTACATAGTAGCTTTGTGTAGTTAGTGAGTACCCAGTATGAGCTAGCTGTAGTATAGCAGTAGTAGCTAGTTTAGTAGTAGCAGTTAAGTTGTTGTAGCATAACAGTATAACAGTAGCCATGTAGCTAGTAGCTGTTAAGTGTTAAGTTGTCATAGCATATACAGTAGTGTGAGCTTAGTAGTAGCATAGCTAAGAACAGCCCGTAGAGTATAGCAGTGCAGTGTAGCTTAGCAGTAGCGCAGCTAGCAGTAACCTGAGTACATGTGGTGGAGTAGTGCAGTTAGTACAGTAGCATTAGCAGTGTTTCAACGTGGGCATAAAGTAGCAGTGTAGTGTAAGCAAGCAGCAGCAGCAAGCATAACCCGTGAGTATAGCAGTCAGCGTAGCTAGCGTTGTTAGCAGTTAGCAGCAAATCGTAGTCTAGCTAGGCAGTGTTTTGCAGCAGTTAACGATTTCATATACTCAGTGATGTGCAGCTTAGCAGCTAGGCAGTAGTACAGTGAGTGTTTCAATCGTGAGTAATAGCAGCAACGTGCAGCTATATCCGCAGGTTAAGCAAACAGAGCATAGCAGTAGTGCAGTCGTGAGTATAGTAGTTGTGTCGAGTAGTTAGTAGTTAGTAGCAGCATGGTAGTATAGTAGCAGTGTAGTTAGTGGTAGCAGTAGTAGCAGCAGCAGGCAGCCAGTAATGCGTGTGAGTTAGCAGTCGCAGTACATAGCAGCAGCAGTGCAGTTAGTAGCCAGTTGTTAAGCAGCAGTAGTAGTAGCAGTAGCAACGTGAATAGCAGTAGCAGCAGTGCAGCTAGTATAGTAGTAGTGTAGTTAGTACAGCAGCAGGCAGCCAGCGTTGTATAGTAGTGGTGTGTTAGTAGTAGCAGTAGCAGCGGTCGTGGTATAGTGGTGGTGGTGTGATTGGTGGTTTGTGTTATTGGTAATAGCCATTGGTATGGTAGTGGTGTGGTTGTAGTAGTGGCGGCGGTCGTGAGTATGGTAGCCAGGTGTAGTTGGTGGTAGCGGTAGCTGACAGCAGCGTCAACGCGGTAGGTGTTAAGTATGCTGTGGTTGAAGTAGTGTGGTTAGTGAGTAGCAGCAGCAGCAGCAGCCATCGTCAGTATGCAGCAGTGCAGCTAGTGTTGTAGCAAGTAGCGGCGGTCTTAGTATTGGTAGTAGTGTAGTTAGTATTGGCAGTAGCGGCTAGTGCGTGGTATAGTAGCTGTGTGGTTAGTAGCAGTGCAAAGTAGCAAGCAGTCGTGATATGGTAGTAGTATGTTGCGCAGCTTGATAGCAACGGTCGTAGCTTAGTCCGTTGGTAGTAATTATTGGTAGCAGTATAGGCAGCATCGTGATAGTAGTAGTGTAGTTAGTAGTAGTGGTAGCAATGCGGCAAAGTCGAGTATAAGTAGTAGTGTAGTTAGTAAGGTAGCTTGGTTAAGCAGCGGTCGTGGTAAATCGTATTGGTGTAGTTAGTGGTAGTCGAGTAGCGGCAGGTGCGTAGTATAGTAGCAGTAGTGTAGTTGGCAAAGTAGTAGGGTAGTAGCAGTCGTGGCATGTATAGTGTGAAGCAGGTTAGTAGTAGCTTAGGTAGCAGCAGTCGCTAGTATCGAGTACAGCAGGCAGTGCAGTTAGTAGTTAGCAAGGTAGCAAGCATCGAGTAGTATAATTAGGTAATGTAACAGTTAGTTAGTAGCGGTAGCCAGCAGCAGTATGGTAAGTAGTGGTAAATGAGTATGTGTGCAGGTGTGAGTAGTAGCTAGTCAGTTCAGCGCGTGGCAGTCGTGAGTATTGGGTAGTGCAGTATAGTTAGTTGGTTAGCGTGGCAATGGCTTGTGATGTAGTGGCGGTATGGTACAGCAGCAGTGTAGGTTAGTGAAGTAGCAGTAACGGCAACCGTTGTGGTATAATGGTAGTGGAGGTTACAGTGGTAGCAGTAGCAGCTCAGTCGTGCAGCATAGTAGCGCTAACGTGCAGTTAGCAGTAGCAGTTAGCAGCAGTCGATGAGTATGTTGCTGATGTCGGTTAGTAGTATCAGTATCAGTGGTGTAAGCCAGCAGCAGTCGTGAGTATGTGTAGGAGTAGTTAGCAGCTTGCATGGTAGTATTGCAGTGGTGTCATGTTGTTCCGTAGTAGCAGTAGCAGTATGCCGTAGTGTTATGTGTGTGCGTGGTTAGTAGTGGCAGCAATCGTGGTGCTGTAATGATTGTAGTAGATTAGTAGTAATCCGTGCAGCCAGTGATGTGTATCAGCGTTTTGTCGAGTTAGTTAGTAGCAGTGGGGGCAGCAGTCAAATGTGTAAGTGGTTCAGTGTGCGTAGCTACCAGCAGCTGCTGCTGTAGCATTAACAAATGCAAGTAGTAATTAGTAGTCAGCAGCCATGCTTGTGATTTGTAGTATATAGTAGTATGTAGTTAGCAGCAGCGTAGCTGTCAGCAGTCATGTGATATGCGTGAGTAGTTAATGGTTGTACCATGTGGTGCCACCGTTAAACTATGGTAGTAGTATAGTAGTTAGTAGTAGTTGGTAGCAGGTAGCAGTATAACGGTGGGAATAAAGTGGTAAATATGATATATGCGTAGTAGTTCATCGTAGTATAGTAGTAGCTAGCAGCAGCAATGCAGCCAAGTAATGAGTAGTACGATTGATTGAAGTAATCGGCAGTTAGTCAGTAGTTTAGCTTATTAAGTCAGCGTGCCATGCAGTAATAGTTAATGTGTAGTTAGTGATTGATTGTGATAGCAGCAGTCGTACATCATTATAGTGGTAGATGTTATGATTTAGTGATCGCAGGTAGCAGTGCAGTCGTAGGTTATATTAGTCGGTGTGATTGTAGTTAAGTATTGTAGCAGTGCAGGCCGGTAGCTAGTATGTTAGTGTTGGGTTAAGTAGTATCAGCAGCAGCGCAATTATTGTAGCAGTATAGTGGGTTGTGTAGTTAGTTAGTAGTAGTAGTAACAGCAGTGCGTGCCAGTATAGCCGCAGCAGCAATTCAGTGTGCAGCAGTTCAGTAGTAGCAGCAGCAGTGCCCAGCCAGCATTAGGCATAATCAAGGCAGTCGCAATTGAGTAGTAGCAAAGTGCAGCCAGCAGCTGTTGGTATATATGGTAGTCTGTGGTAATATTACAGTAGTAGCGGCAATAACCAGCAAAGTCGTTGAGTATGGTAGTGATGGTGCATTAGTTAGTAATGGAGCGCTTAGCGATGGTAGTAGTCGCTTAGCAGGCACTGTGCACTGTTAGTAGCCCAGTTGGCATTGATGCAAGATAGTATGGTAATGGTGTAGTTACCAGCAGTAGCAGTAAGCAGGTTGTGGTCGTAAATAATGGTAAAGTGGTATAGTTAAGGTTAGTAGCAGTAGGCAGCGCGGTCATGGTATTAGTAATTGTAGTTAGTGTAGTGGCAGCAGGTCGTACAAACCCAGTATGGTGACTAGTGTAGTATTAGTAGCTAGTAGCAGTACGCAGCGGTCGTAATTATAGTTAGGATGCTTAGTGCGGCATTAGTAATTATATTAGTAGGCGGCTAGTTAGTAGTAGCAGCTTCGTGCTGTTTCAGCAGTTGGTGGTAGTAGTAGTGGCTGGTACAGTGGTAGCGGGTGTGCATGCAGCAATCGTGAGTATAGTAGTGGTGTAGTTGGTAGTAGCAGTAACGAGCAGCGGTCGTAGTATAGCTAGCAGTGTAGTTAGTAAGGCTAGCGTAGTCAGCAGCAGGTAACAGGTATGGTCGTAGTGTAGCTTCAGTCAGCAGGCCAGTGTCAGAGTAGTGGTCAGTAGTAGTAGTATGTTGCAGTAGCGTAGCCATAGCAGGAGGTATAAGTAGTGGTGTAGTTAGTAAATAGCTTGGTAAGCAGCGGTATCGTGAGTATAGTAGTAGTGTAGTAAGTAATGCAGCAGCAGTGTTAACGGTAGAGTATAGTAGTAGTGTAGTTAGTAGTAGTAGTAGCAGCAGTCGTAGTGTAGTTAGTAGTAGCAGTAGCAGCAGTCGTAGTATAGTAGTAGTAGTGTAGTTAGTAGTTAGTAGTAGTATTAGTAGTAGCCATCGTAGTATAGTAGTAGTGTAGTTAGTAGTAGCAGTAGCAGCAGTCGTAGTATAGTAGTAGTGTAGTTAGTAGTAGCAGTAGCAGCAGTCGTGAGCAGTAGTGGTGTGGTTAGTTATTATGGCAGGTAGCAGCGGTCGAGTATAGTAGTGATTAGTGGTTGGTGTGGTAGAATTGGCGGCGGTCGTAGTATGGTAGTGGTAGTAGTAAATTCTTGCTTAGCGCATGGTAGTGGTAGCATTAGCAGTGTGGTATACCCGTAGTAATAGGTGTAGTTAGTAGTAACGCAAGCTAGCGGCGGTAACGTGAGTATAGTAGTAAGGTGTAGTTGGTAGGTGGCAGTGGCAGCGGTCGCGAGTATGAGTAGTAGTAGGTGTAGTTGGTAGTAGCAGTAAGCGTATGCCGGTGGTATGGTATAGTGGTAGTGCAGTGTGGTTAGCTAGCAGTAGCGGTAGCAGCAAGTTAAAACGTAGTATAGTGATAGGTGTAGTTGCAGTAGTAGCAATGGCAGCAATTGAGTGCGGCTCGTGAGTATGGTAGTTAGCGTCGTGGTTCGGTAGTTAGCAGTAGCAGCAGGTCATGGTATGGTAGTAGGTGCTAAGGTTAGTGAGTAGCGATGTACAGCAGCAGTGCCGCCTAGCAGTATAGTGGTACGTAGTGTAGTTGGTAGTAGCAGTGGCAGCAGGTCGTAGCATAGGTAGTAGGCAGTTAGTAGTAGCAGTAGCAGGTCAGCCAGTCGTGGTAGCTAGTAGTAGTGTAGTTAGTAGTAGCAGTACAGTGCGCAGGTGGCAGATTATGAGTAGTAGTAGTTAGCAGTTTAGCGAGTAGCGGCAATGAGTCGGCGTTAGCTGCTAGTTCGAGTAGTGGTGTGGTTAGTGTAGTAGCAGTGGCGGCAGGTTGGTGGTATAGTACAGTGTAGTCAGTTAACGTATTAGCAGCAGATGGCAGCGGTGAGTATAGTGGTAGTAGTGTAGTTAGTGATAGCAGTAGCAGCGGTAGTAAGGTATAAATAGTGTAGTCGAGTGTGTTAAGTGCAACGTGCCATGATAGCAGTTGTCGAGTATTGCAGCTAGCAGTAGCAGCTAGCAGCAGTTATAGCGTGATATTAGTAGTTAGATGTAGTTAGTAGCTAGTAATGGCAGCAGTTGTCGTGCAGCAGTATAGTAGTAGGCTAGTGGTTAGTAGTAGCAGTAGCAGCAGTCGTGAGAAGTAGCAGGTTAAGTGGTTAGTAGTCGCAGTAGCAGCAGTGCAAATAGTAGGTATAGCTAGTAGTGTCAGTTAGCATGCAGCAGTAGCAGCAGTGCGTAGCTGTTGTTGCTAAATGCAGCATTAGCAGCAGTGCAGCCAGCAGCAGCAGTCGTTGCTATGTATAGCAGCAGTGCAGCTTCAGCACTGTATTGCTGTCGAGTATGCAGTGAAGTGCAGCTAGCGTTGCTTGCTGTTCGAGTAAGCAGCATGCAGTAGTAGTTAAGTGTGAGTTAGAGCATAGCAATGCAGCATAGCAGTATGCAGTAGTTGTGCAGCAGCAGCAACAGTGCAGCAGCAGCAGAGTGCTGTAGCATAGTGCAGTGCAGCTTAGGCAGCAACTGCTGCTGTTCGCAGTACAGCAGCAGCGGCAGCCAGTAGTGTGTTGCTTACTAAGCGCTTACAGCAGCAGTGCAGCTAGCAGTAAGCGGTTAAGCAACGAGCACAGTAGCAGTAGTGCAGCCAGCAGCAGTACAGCTTAGGTGAGCATTAGTAGTGCAGCTAGCAGGCAGCAGCTGTTAAACGAGTACAGCAGCAGTGCAGTTAGCCAGCAGCAGTGGTTATCACAGTATAGCAGCAGCAACCAGTGCAGTTAGCAGGCAGCAAGGTTGGCGTGCAGCAGCAGTAGTGTAGCAGCAGCAGCGTCGTATAGCAGCAGTAGTAGTGTAGTTAGTAGTAGCAGTAGCAGCAGTCGTAGTATAGTAGTAGTGTAGTTAGTAGTAGCAGTAGCAGCAGTCGTAGTATAGTAGTAGTGTAGTTAGTAGTAGCAGTAGCAGCAGTCGTAGTATAGTAGTAGTGTAGTTAGTAGTAGCAGTAGCAGCAGTCGTAGTATAGTAGTAGTAGTGTAGTTAGTAGTAGCAGTAGCAGCAGTCGTAGTATAGTAGTAGTGTAGTTAGTAGTAGCAGTAGCAGCAGTCGTAGTATAGTAGTAGTAGTGTAGTTAGTGAACTTCCCTCCATGTTCACCTTGAGTAGAACTGCGTATGTGTCAGAGACAGATTCTGTTGCTCCTGGTTCTTCTCACCAGAGGAAGCTGCTCTTGAAAATGTCAGTGTCTCCTCACAGGATGTCTGTTTCCACACGTTCTCACTGTAAATGTATTAAAAACCAGCGTATCACCGAGATGTCAGGAGAAGTAATTACCCACACAGATTAACTAGAAGTACCTTTGAGAATACAGACCACCGCCAAGGCACGGACGGCTTTACGCAAGAGGAAAGGTTAGGTTTATCCCACACTTAGGTGGTAGGATTATAGCAAGATTACCTTCTAACTCTAGACTCCATGGAGATGTTTGGTGTATTTGTGCTTTTCGGTTGTTTATTAAATTAATACAGTTTTATTAATCAAAACCTGGTTAACATGCATTCTTACTGTGAGGTAGTGTAGAAGCAGTAATAGTATTAGAAGTAGGAATAGTAGTAGCAGTAGTAGTTATAGTAGCAGTAGTAGTAGTAGTAGTAGTAGTATCCAATCCAATCCAATCCACTTTATTTATATAGCACATTTCATAAACTGAAAGCGTTTCCAAAGTGCTGCACAAAACCATCATTTAAAATAAACAAATAACTACAGAAACTGTTTAAAATAAACAAGTAATCAAATGCCCTACCAGAGTGCATACAAATAAATATACCATAAAATAATAAAAATAATAAAAGATAAAAACACTAAAAAAAAAATAAAATTAATCAAAAATAAATACTCTAAGAACAATAAAATAATAAAAAACCCTAAAATATAATAAAAGACACAGAGGACCACACAACTCACGCGGTGTTAAAAGCCAGAGAATAAAAGTGGGTCTTAAGACGAGACTTAAAACACTCCACTGTGGGAGCTGCTCGGACGTGTGGGTGCAGGGCGTTCCATATTTTAGGACCAAACTCAGAAATAGCGCTGTCACCTCTGTTTTTAAGTCTCGTCTTAGGCAGCACGTGATGGTGCTGGCCCTCAGACCTCAGAGCGCGCCGGAGTGTAGATTTGGATGAGGTCCGAGATGTAATCCGGGGCCAGTCCATTCAAAGCTTTAAAAACAAACAATAAAATTTTAAAATCAATTCTAAAATGAACAGGAAGCCAGTGCAAAGACGCAAGAATTGGAGTGATGTGCTCACGTTTTTTGATTCCTGTTAAAAGTCGTGCCGCAGAGTTCTGGACTAACTGTAAGCGTGAAAGAGCATTTTGTGATATGCCAGTATAAAGAGCATTACAGTAGTCCAGACGCGAAGAAATAAAAGCGTGAACGACTTGTTCAAAGTGCTTAAAACTTAAAAACGGCTTAACTTTGGATAAAAGGCGAAGATGATAAAAGCCTGATTTAACGACTGTGTTGATCTGCTTGCTGAGTTTAAAATCCCTGTCCATGGTGACGCCAAGGTTGGTGGCGAAGGGATGAGTAGTAGTAGTAGTAGTAGTAGTAGTTGTAGTAGTAGTAGTACTGGTAGTAGTAGGTGTAGTAGCAGTAGTACAGTAGTAGTAACAGTAGTAGCAGTAGTAGCAGTAGTAGTATTAGCAGTAGTAGCAGTAGTAGTAGCAGTAGTAGTAGCAGTAGTAGCAGTAGTAGTAGCAGTAATAGTAGCGGTAGTAGTAGCAGTAGTAGTAGCGGTAGTAGCAGTAGCAGTAGTAATAGTAACAGTAGTAATAATAGTAATAATAGCAGTAGTAGCAGTAGTAGTAGTAGTAGTAGTAGTATTAGCAGTAGCAGTAGTAGTAGTAGTAGTAGTAATAGTAGTAGTAGCAGTAGTAGTAATAGTAGTAGTAACAATAGTAGTAACAGTAGTCGCAGTATCAGTAGTAGGAGCAGTAGTAGCAGTAGTTGTAGTAGTTGTAATAGTACTAGTAGCAGTATAGTAGTATAATAGCACCCAGAAACCTTTCTAAAAACTTACTAGTCAAAAACAACATACAAACCCCAAATCCTCTACCTGTCTCAGATATCAACCCTGTGACCTTCTGGCTGTGAGGCAAAAATCTTAAGCACTCCATCAGCCTGTCACACTGGACACACTGCAGGGACCTTCATATTGTAATGATTCAGTGTACTACAACTGCAGGTACCCACATTTAGTAGTATAATAGTACTCTTTGTGAATACCAGTAAAATACCACAGGGTTTGAGAGCGCTATAGGCATTACTACTTCCTTTTGCAATTTGAAAATCAGGTAACACAGGATGGGTATTAATTTCTCCCCACACTAAGTCACTCCCCCTTCGGAACCCTATCACAACACAACACCTCCAGGTATGTTTCTGATGAGGTAAGAACATTATAACAGTGCTTAAATCTCACAAGAGTCAAATTTACGTAATATAAGACCTTTCAAATCCAGTTATTCATTTTTGAGTGCTCTTGTTTTGTTTCTCTGCTGTAATTTCTAGATAATTCACTTTGCTTTTTGACATTGCAGAATAATTCGCCTCAGTAAAAGAATTCATAAATTGCTTAAATCTGTACAAAAGCGTTCTGCTGCAGCGTCACACTCCATTAGGCAATAGGCGCATTTCACATTGATTTTTAGCTATACCATCGGCACCAAGGACTCACTCACGGTCAAACTGTGGATTCAATATTTATAAAGCACTTTGTTTAACTTTTATCATTGGGCTAATTATGAGGAGAGTCTGCAGTAATAATGTATGACTGATTGAAAGTAGAAGTGCATATTTCAGCACCATGGACAGCGCTGTAGAAGTCCACTGTTAAGGCTCATTTACTAGTCTGCTCTATATTCTAGACACATACAGATACACATAGAGACGTCTGGTGATGCAGTTTCCAATATTTAAAGGGCCACTAAACACCAAAATCCCTTTTTTTTTTGTTTTTGTTTTTGTTTTTTTTTACGATTAGCTGTGTAAATGGGTCTAAAATAGAAATGTATACCTATCCCAATTTTTAGTGCATATTTGTTAAAAATCTGACTTTTGGGTTAAAGTTGTGTCTGTAACAGCCTCTTTAGTATCAACTACAGCCAGAACATTTGAATTTTCGGGTTGGACTAATGGCCTCCAGTGAGTCAGATGCAGGTTATTAGGTGACGAGCCTCTCTCAGCCACGCCCCTACCTGGTACCGCCGGTCACTGCAATCAATCAATCAATCAATCAATCAATCAAACTTTATTTACAGAGCGCTTTTCATACAAAACTGCAACACAATGCGCTTAATGCAACACAAAGTGATGTCCCGCCGTGTCTGGAGAAAAAGGAAATGGTGTGATCCGAGCACAAATGTCTGCTCTGTTTCAAAGTCTGGAGCGCAATGGTCCACGCCATGTTGGATTGTTGTGGCTGTCAATCATCGCTCCAGAGCCCGCCCCACACCTGCCCCCCCCCTACCCACTCTGGAGGATTTCTCAGATTTTGTGTAGAGGCAGAGTAAAGCTATGGGAGGGGAGGGGTTTTAACAGCTCTTTAAAGTGCATATGGCAGGCTTTCATGACTTTTCTAATTATGACTTGGTTTGGTGGGGTAAATATTTATCCTAGTTTGACAACAGATTTTATTTTAAAAAAGAAAGTTAAGAAGAAAAGATACACTATTGTGTCCTGTGAGGGTCTCTGTCGGATTTTCTCTCAGCTTTATGTGACAAAAGTCAAATTGTTCAGCTTGTTTTGTTGCTGTCACGCTTTGACCTGTCAGATTCAAATAATGAGAGCATCAAATATTGATAATTGTACAACTTGAATCTACATATGTTATCAGCAACATCATTTCCACCCAAAAGTGCAGAGACAGTTTACTCGCAAGGAAAGCATTTTAATGAAACAAACTAAAGGTTTTGTCATTTCTTACTCAATCATACCTATTGTGTCTATTTTAGAAGTTTTGGTTTACCTTATGGTTGCTATAGGTAACCGTTATGGATTCACATATGTCACATGTGGCGACTGTGCCCAACCAGGGAGGAATACATTAAAAAAAAAAAAATAAAAGAAATATTTTTTTAGTACAAGCTTAAATATATTAACTCTTGTTAACTGTTGTTAGTGAAGTGAGTAGTCTAACACCTGTCATATGCACTTTAAGTACAAGTGTGGCTGCAGTACTTGTAACTGAGTACACTTTCAGTAGCTATGTGCTTTACTGTTTGTAGTAGTAGTAGTAGTAGTAGTAGTAGTAGTAGTAGTAGTAATAACTCTTTTGAGCATTGTGCCTCTTTTGCTCTGTTTTGCTTTTGCTTACACATTTATGTTTTCAATCAATCAATCAATCAAACTTTATTTATAGAGTGCTTTTCAGACAAAAAATGCAACACAAAGTGCTTTACAGTGATTAAAAAAAGAACAATCCCACATTTCCCATATTTCCCCTCCAATCCCCACAAAGCTAAGCTAAACAGGTGAGTCTAGAGATAACTAACTATTAACTAAATATGTTTTATTTTATGTTCCTCAAATAAACACCAATAAGCACTTTAGTAGTAGTAGTAGTAGTAGTAGTAGTTTTACTTCAGATTTTCACAGTACTTTCCACCACTTGTGAATTCCTAGCAGGATGTTGTGTTGAGTGGCGTCTGAAATCCAGATTCTGTCTGGTAGCGGTCACCGGGTCACTCCCGGCTCCCTGCTCTGTCTCACCCCACGACGTACAGGTCATGTGGACGAAGTACAGCACTGACAGAGGACACGGGGTCAACCACAGCCAGGAGATGTTAGCTCTCATAGTGGACAGAAAGAGAGGGAGAGAAGGGAGGAAGAGAGAGATCCAATCCAGTCCACTTTATTTCTGTGGCATATTTTAGAAACATGGAAGTTTCCAAAGTGCTGTACAGACAATATATACAAGAAAAGACAATAAACCATAAAGAAAACAAGAAATAAAAAGTGTTAAAATGCATAAAGCTAAACATGATTTTAAAAAATGAATAAAATAAAATAAAAACAATTAAATAAAATACACAGAGGGCCACATAACTCACAGTGTTAAAAAGGCAGAGAGTAAAAGTGGGTCTTAAGACGAGACTTTAAACCCTCCACTGTGGGGCTGTTCGAACGTGGGGGGGCAGAAGTTTCCAGAGCTCGGGGCCGGCCACATAGAAGTCCCCGTCCTCTCTGGAGTGAAGTCGGTAACACTTTATAATAACTACACCTTATTAGCCTTAAGAAAGCATGAACAAAGACTTAATTCATAATGAACAAATACTTAATTAAGCGTCATTAAGAGTTATTCAGGTTTAAAGATTGAAGTGCAAGTTAATTAGCGTTTAACTTGCACTAAAATCATTATCACAGGCTTAAATAATGTCCAAATTATGATTTATGATTATTATTATGATTACTCTAGAATTTGGCCAACCTTAACAAATACTTAATAAACCATGATTAGTCTTCACTTTAGAAAAGCTCTCAGAAAGACTTAACTAACAGACAATATCTGCCTGAATTGTCATTGCATTGCAGTATTAGTAAATTATTCTCTCATGATTTACTAATCATTAATAAATAGTCAAACTTGTACTTAAAAATGCATTTACTAATACACACGCAAATGTTATTTCATGAGTACTTAAGTATGAAATAATTATGAGTAAGTAAGGCTAGTTAAGTTAAAGTTAGGTGCTCATTAAGGTAGTACATAAGTAGTTAATAAGCCTGAATGACTCTTAATGAAAGTTCAATAAGGTGTAGTTATTATAAAGTGTTACCTTTAAGTCTGACCCTAAACTGACCCTCGGACCTCAGAGGAGTAAATTTGGAGGAGATCCGAGACAAACTGTGGGGCCGTGTCCGTTCAAAGCATACAATAAAACAATAAAATCTTAAAATTTATTCTAAATTGAACAGGAAGCCATTGCAAAGACTCGAGGATTGGTCTGATATGTTCTGTTTTTTTAGTTCCTGTTAAAAGTGCGTTTTGAGAGATGCCCGTGTAAAGTGCGTCGCAGTCGCCCAGACGTGATGAAATAAAAGTGTGCATGACCTGTTCAAAATTAAAGATAAAAGATAAGAAAGGTCTGACTTTAGTTAAAAACCGCAAATGATAAAAAAAAAAACTTGATTTTAAGAAAATGAGGGAGGGAGAGATAGAAACACTAACACAGGACAATGGGAAAACCAGAGAGAACGGGTAAAAGAGAGAACTGGGGGTAGATAGAGAGAGCAGTGTAGAGAGGGGAGAAAGAAAGAGTGGGAAAAGAGAAAGAGAGGTTACAGAAACAAAATCTCGTCACGCAAATTTGCCATGGCTTTTTGTTGCATCATCACAACATGACTAAGGGAAAAGAGGGATTCACACAGACTCGGAGTGAGCTGTCCCAGGTCTGCAGTCAGGATTCTGTCACTTCCTTTTAACGCAATTTATGCAGAATGTCTTTTATGTCTTTTATCATTAGTATTTTTTGGTCTTTTGGCTTTATTAGAGAAGACCCATCGCAACCAGGGACTGTATAAAGAAGTGGAATAAGTGAGTCTCAAATGAAGCTCACGAGGTTCGCAGTTATAGGCGAATATGGAGCTGAGATCCATATTAGGAATAGGAATTTATGGTATATACGGATAAAATAGTGAAGTAGAAACCCCAGGATCATGTAGAGCTGGTTAACATGAACATTTAATGACCAAAAATGACAATTTCTTTCCTATTTAGAACACAAATTTATGTATTATAGTGTGGATCAGGCTGAATTTTTCTGTCCGAGCCTGATAGGAATTAAAATATTTGTGTCCGAGTCCGACCGAACCCGACAAATCACAGTATTTTCATAGGTCGACTAATGACACATGTATGAAATTGTTTGTGTGTCGTCTAACGAACACAGAGACACAAGATACAAACTCGGGATACAGAGAAAATCATGAGAAGACTTTATTACTTGCCTCTCATAAAGTGGTGAATTTAAAGTGCAGTGTCTCATCCACATTACCTATAGAAATTGGCCTCCGCAAATAGTGACCCCAGTCCATAAAACAGTGCTGTGAATCCAGTTTGAAGTGTTCTTTAAAAGTAAAAAGTCGAGATAGTTCGTCACATGTGTTTATTTACATCCACAAAGTGCATGGACCGAAGTGAAGCTGCTGATTAGTGAGAGTGACTCTACTTCCTGTGGACTTTATCGCCAATGTTTTATGCTTTACACATGATATATCTGAAGTATTGCTCCACATAAGGTTTTCCATGCTCTTTTATGTATACAAGATCAGGACCCATCTCCAGATCTTGCACTTGCTTCATACAGGACTATACCTAAGCAAAGGTGGGATTGTATTTATGATACTTTTGAGTAGCAGCTTGTGTAGGAACGTTGGAAAATAAAAATTGAAACATACAGGCAGTAGCGCTGAGTTCTGCAAAGGAAGGCCCAACTTTTCTGGCTGTTTAAATATGCGCGTAAGTGAGCACAAAAGCACAATAAGACGCCAAGAACCTGACTCTCCTGTTGCTGTTCACTTTAATCAACTCAAACATGATGCGTTGTCTTTGCGTTTCTGTGGGATCGAACAGGTGCCTGCCCCACGGAGTGGGGAAGACCATGATCAGGCGCTAAAAAGACACAAAGCCTATTGGATTTTTACTCTCCAAACTTCTTATTGAACTTTGTCTATAGCATGCAATGTAAACATTTTTTGATGCTAATAATTATCTTTGTATTTTTTTAATCGTTATCTAGGGGTTTTAATTCACAAGAGATTGGTGTGTAGTTTACTGGGGTCTAATTGTCCATCCATCCATCCATCCATCCATCTTTTCCCGCTTAATCCTGCTGGGTCGCGGGGGCAGCTTGCTGCCCAATACTCATAGCACCTGACCATCCCATGAACCCCTCTGCGGGTGGTGAGCCCACAGGAGGGTGGACATCATGGTCCTTGATGTTAGTTCATAGGGCATGTTTTGGGTTGATGGGGGAAACCGGAGCACCCGGAGGAAACCCATCCAGACACGGGGAGGAACATGCAAACTCCACACAGAAAGGCCTGGGTGACCCGGGGATCGAACCCGCAACCTTCTTGCTGTGAGGCCTGAGTGTTGCCACTCAGCCACCAGGGTCTAATTGTAAATGTAGTATTTTTTTCTGGAGGAATCGAAACGTCGTATCAATAAAAGAAAAAGAAGGAATGTGCAGGAGTTTTCTTGAAAAATAGCAAAGTTTAAACAGTCATTAAACATCTCCTGCACATGTCCAAGCAGGAAGTCAGATCATTGCACTGTATTGCTATAACTGGAAAATAGTATTAGTAAATTCTTTAACATAGTCATGCCAATGAATTTTACTGTGAAAAAGTGTTGTTTTTGGACACTTGAGAACACATGAACATAGGGTTAGATCTGTGTTATTGGTGCTGTAAATCCATCCTTGTCCCATGTCCCTCTTGTATTGATATCTGGGCTCACAGTCCAGCTTAAGTCCTGTTAAAGCACTGCTGTTATTGTCCATATAATGAGCTGCTAAAGAGAGTGGAGCTCACGTTTGTGGTACAGAGACAGACTGAGAGATTTACACTAAATCCACTGTCCTTCTGTCCTTCAGGCCTTCTTTCCAGGCCCTGGTGATCCGATTTGTTTAACCAAGAGTCATTTGATTTCCCTTTCATACAATTAGATAAATAAACAGGCGTAGAAGTTTTTTGTTTTTTTTTCACAGTTATTTTTGAAAGCATTTTCCCAGTGACGCGCAATGTAAACACCAACTGGTCGACACAGTTCAAACTTGAGCGTAGTTTCTTGTGATCAAATGAAACAGAAATCGCACACCAAAGTTCTTGTAGAGGTGCAAATGCAAGGACCAGTAAAATAAAACTGAAAAAATGCACTGCGCACTCAGGCGGCCGATGTCCAAAAGCCCTTTCCACCTTCAAACGAGGCCTCTCTTGCCTCGGACCACAGTTCTGTATTTTGAGTGTGCTATGCATTTTTTAGGGATGCACCAATACCACTTTTTTGAAAACCAATACGAGTACGAGTACAATCATTTCTGTACTTGCCGATAACATGTACCAATACAATACTTTGCCAATCTTACAAATGCACAAGTGCAAAAAATATATATTTAATAAACCTGGAAAAAAATACAAACAACCATGATATTCTCTCTACACACACACAGTGAGAAATGTAATTTCATTTTTTCATATGTAAAGATAATGATTAATAATGTGAACATTTGAAGATCAAAAACACTGAGGGGTGACCATTTTTTAATGTAAAGTAAATTGGAGCCAGAGTCAAAAGAGCCGTAAGCGTCGCCATGCTCACTTCCTATTTAGAACGCACATTTATGTATTAGAGTGTTGATCGGGCTGAATTTTTCGGTCCAAGCCAGGCCCGTGTCCAATAGAGCAGTGATCGAAACTGACCTGAGTCCAGTATTAAGATATTTGTCCAACCGAACCCGACAAAATTACACCATTTTCATAGACCTTCTAATGACATGTAGGATATTGTTTGTGTGGCGTCTAATGGACACACAGACGTAAGATACAAACTCGGGATATGGAGAAGATAATGAGAAGGCTTTATCACTCACCTCCCACAAAGTGGTACATTTAAAGTGCAGCGTCTTATCCGCATGATCCATAGAAATTGTCCTCTGCAAATAATCTTACAAATGCACAGGTGCAAAAAATATATATTTAATAAACCTGGGAAAAAAATACAAACAACCCTGATATTCCCTCTACACACCAGGCTGTGTCCCTAAGAACTTTGAACTTTTCATTAATTTTATTATTATTATTTAATTTAGCTGTCATTTCATGTGTGAATATGAAAATCTGACAATACAAAAAATTTGACAACTTTTTGAATTTTGATTATAATGTGTTTGCAGCTCATTTGTTTACATTTTACAGAAACGAAACTTAAAACCACATGGCTCATTTGCATACAGATCATTTGCATACAGCTTATTTGCATGCAGTATAAGTGCTGATGCATTCAGCTTCTGTGGGACTAAAGGACACGACTCAGTGGAATATGAGTGTTCTTTCTGTGACAGAGGATGTTCTGCTGATGGTGAGTCTGTTCTGTGCGTATGTGACGTTGGAGATGGTTCATGTTAAACTTTTCACAAATCAGATGAGTGATGTCGCTTTATTTATGTTGCTCTGGTTTCTCATAACCGGGATTCTGGCTTATTCGGGATACAGAATCTGGGATACTGCAGAATGTGTCATGTAATAGTGATATTGGTCCGTGGTATCGGCAAATATTTAACAAGTACAAGTATATTATGGAAGTTTCGGTGCATTTCTACATTTTTTCACTTTTAGTTTCTTGTGATGTCATGTAGTACTTAAAATTGCAGAGGCCACTGGAGCCAAGACACTCATACATAAACATTTATACATTTTGAACACAAAGCTGCAAATGTACCTTCTTTGCTCTAAAATTGGTAAAAAAGACTCGAGGCAGTAGACAGTGTAATTCAAACACATGTACACAGGTTTGAGCAAATGTTGATTTAGTGTTTACTTCCTTTTAAAACCTGAATAGAACTGTGCAGAGACTTTAACTGCTAAAGGCTAAACGGGGCACACTTAAACTGGCGGCCATGTTTGACCCCCGGGGCTTGCTCCTCCTCCTCCTTTTTCCCATGAGGCCTTGCTCTTTCTCCCACGATGCCTCTGGTCGTCCGCCGTGTGCAGAAGTTTAGTCACATGACGGAGGCGCAGAGGTGTTGCAGTTTTCTCTATGGAGGAAACCACGTTAGAGGCGTGAAGAAGTCAACAGCTTTGATATGGAAAAACGGCATCTGTTCTGTAGAGAGATGGAGGGAGGGAGGGAGCGAGAAAGAGGGAGAGAGTGTGAAAGAGGGAGAGAGCATTAAAGAGATGCAGGAGAGCGAGGACACGTGCCTTCAGAAGGGCGGAAATAGAATTGCAAATGCCAAAGTGTGACACGGTAATGTTCTTACCAACGCTAAACTGACTTAGTACGAGCCATGGAAAGAGAAAGAGAGAGGGAAGAAGAGAGGCGGAGAGAGAGAAAGAGCATGAAGGCAAAAGTGAGAAAGAAGAAAGGGGAAAGAGAGACAGAATCAGACAGACTGAGAGGGGGAGAGAGGGAGTGAAAGAGGGAGCGAGGGATGGAGGGAGGGAGGAAGAGAGGGGAGAGAAAGAGGGAGTGACAGAGGGAGGGAGGGAGAGGGGAGAGAAAGAGGGAGGGAGGAAGAGAGGGGAGAAAGAGAGGAAGATGGGGAGAGAAAGAGGGAGGGAGGGAGGGAGGGAGGAAGAGAGGGGAGAAAGAGAGGGAGCCAGAGAGAGAGGGAGGGAGGAAGAGAGGGGGAGAGCAAGAGAGTGTGAAGGCAAAAGTGAGAAAAAGGGAAAGAGAGGCAGAATCAGACAAACCAAGAGAGGGAGAGAGAGAGAGAAAAAGAGAGTGCAGGCAAAAATGACAAAGAGAGAGAAGGAAAGAGAGACAGAATCAGACAGACTGAGAGGGAGAGAGAGAGAGAGTAAGAGGGAGCCAGAGAGAGAGGGAGGGAAGAAGAGAGAGAGAGTGTGAGGACAAAAGTGAGAAAGAGGGAAAGAGAGACAGAATCAGACAAACCGAGAGGGAGAGAGAGAGAAAGAGAGAGAGAAAGGGAGTGAGGGCAAAATGACAAAGAGGGAGAAGGAAAGAGAGACAGAATCAGACAGACAGAGGGAGAGAGGAGGAAAGAGAGGGAGAGGAGAAGAAAGAGACAGAGAGGGAGAGGAGGAGAGAGCAACAGGGAAGGAGAGAGAAGGAGAGAGACCCAAAGAGAGAGGATAGAGAAGGAGAGAATCAGCTTGTTCTGGTCAGATTGTGTTTCTTACTGTGAGTGGGCTCGCCTCTCCACAGATCTTACGTGGTAAATGACCTGGCGGTGTCACTTGCTTGTTTCCACGGAGGTAAATAACTATAAAACACTCTAGACACAGAAGAGACACAGGGCCAAGCAGGCGACGACCCTTTAACCAGAAATGTTAAATGGTGCATTTTAAATTCCATTTTGTTTCGTCTTTTTTCTCCATTTAAAACCAAATCCTCTGAGCCAATCGAACAGTGAAATGAGCAGAAGTTGTTGTTTTTATTACTGTTCATTAATCCTCCTTTCTGTTTGGGAAAAGGCGTAGACCCGCGCTCCCTTAGGCACAAATCTGAAACCTGCAGCAGCCAAATACCAGCGAATCCTTCTCTCTCTTCACTCACACTGGAGGATGCGATGTTCTTTTCTTTATGGAACAGCACCGGTTTGATGAGGCCTATCAAAGCCAAAGACAAGCAGGTCAGCAGATACGTGCCTATAAACACGCAAGAAGAGACGGAATCATTTATTACACGGTCAATGGCTGAAGCAAAAGCTCTGAACGCCTCACTGAGCCGTTCCTCGCTCTGTAGACTCCTCATTGATTATCAGTAATTATAGATGTAGCATCATAAATTACCCCGAGTTTCTGAATAGGCAGATGGGGCTTTGTTTGAATGTATTGAATGTTGTATATCTGAAGAAAGAGGCGAGCTTTGATGTGTAAGACTATTCTATACATTATTCAACACAAAAACTCATTAGAACCAATGTGTATATTATATACAGTAGAAAGGTTTATTCATATTGGTACTACGACAAAAGAGGACAGATTGTTCTTATTGTCTTACTTTTTTCAATCAGCTCAAAAAATTAGAAAAAGTAGAATATTAGATTTTCAAGCCATGGAAGGTGGACACAAGTATTTAAATGTATATAACTCATTTCTAGGGTTCACAAACTAGTATTCACTAGGGATGCAACCATACAGTTTTCCTACAATTCTATATTTATCTCGATACATGGGTCACAATATCGATTGGATTTCAATCTATTTTAACACGCAAAAAAAAATCTCATGTAATTTTTTCTGATAATGAGTATACAGTTTTTTTTTAACTATAAGTCACACTTTTTTCATGGTTTGGGTGGTTCCTGCGACTTACACTCAGGTGCGACTTATATATTAAAATATAATTTCACATGTTGGTTATTTTCACACTGACAGCCACGAGGGGGCGCTCTAGGCTTTTGTGCTAGTATCTGTGCCAGTAAAATTTAAAGCTAAGACATCAACTTATAAATACAACTGAAAAAGACTGAACACAAATGAAAACCCAAAAGAAAATCATATTCTGCAGATTACAAGCTGAAGAAGTAACATATGAAGCTGAAAACGGAGATCGAGCAGCAGAAAGAAAGTTTGGAGTGAGCAAAAAGTGGAGGACACTAACCAATGAAGAAAACAAACAAAGGTATTACTGCAGAGCACGGACAATGATGTCCCAAAAACTGCTGCAGACTTCCACCCCGAGGTCAACAGTTTGAAGTGTTGAAATGTCTTCTTCTTCTTGGTCTCTGATTTGATAAAATAACCCCCTTCCCAAAATGCAACTTATAGTCCAGTGCGACTTATAAATGTTTTTTTTTCTTCTTTATTATGTATTTTTTGGCTGATGCGACTTAAAATACCGAAAATATAGTGCTATAATAAGATGCTAACCCTAACCCTATGATGTTAATGAAACAATACAAACATTACACACAATACATTACTGTACAGTTAGAGTTTATGGGTGAAATGTTTCAGTTTATTTGGTTCAATGATTTACAGCTCAGAATTTTTAATCAGTGCAAATAAGAACAGAGCGTTCTTTGGCTATTTTATACTTAATAATATAGCCTGTCTACTCTTAATGTAGAGTTGTAGGGGAGTTACAGTATGAGACTTTTCTTTTTTTGATGATGATTTGATGATTTCTCTCTCCTGAGTCCTCCTCCAGCAGCGACAGTACATAGCTCCTCCCACACTGCCCTGCTACAGTCTGTGTTCTTAACAAGCCCTCCCATCCTCTTTCTGAACACTCAAACTATGTTATATTACACAGAAATGTCTCAACAGTTTGTTTTCTGAGGAAAACTAATGAGTCTGAGAAAAAGATCAGATATATCGCGACTGTGTATACGAGCACATTTGATTAAAGCTGCTGTAAAGCCCAGAGCGATTCTAAAGTATTTAAAAGTTAATATCTTTGTCATTGTCTTTGTAAAACCTCCGTCTATTAGAATATTTCAGCTGTAAGTCCCTGTGGAGCTGTTTTCTGCTGCATCTGAGGAGGACGCTGCGATATCTGTTTCCCTTTCAGGACCCATACGTATCGACCTAACGTATATTGAATCGTGAGACCAGTATCGAACAATTCAACATTATATCGAATATCGTCACATCCTTAGTATTCACATGACATGCATGACCTTATGAGCATCTGCACAGCCTTAAAACTGAAGTGAAGCCGGATGGACCACCAACCCTTAGCCAATCAGATCTCCTCCTAAAACACATTTTAGCTTCATAGTTAAGGTTCAGATGTTTTACAAGAAAATGCAAGCAGCCTCTTACAGTCGGCTAGAGAGAGTCTTGGTCACGATTTGCCTGAGCAGCCAGTCCCTTCCACAGAGAATCTGGAACTGAACCATAGAGCCTGAAAATCCTCCATCCAAACTTGAGACGGTCCAACAACTGCTGCTAATCTGTATCTGAAATGCAGAAGACGTCTCCTCACCAAAATTCTCGTAATAGTTTGTTGCTTTGATTGTTGATTGTGTAAAAATCCATGCTGTTTCTCAATCTTTACATTGTTTTACTGTCCTTTTTTACATGTTAATGTTGTTTTTGACGTGAAATCAGGGAGTCAGGATACAGCTCCAGCTCCGCTCGTCTGTGCAAAGTTTTGTCAAGTTTTGTGGTTCTGGCTGTTTTGGAAACTTTATCTGGAGGATTTGACCTACTGTGCATGGTGTGGGCTGCTGGATGAAACCAGAGGAGGAAACCAACCCAAACACAGTGGTGCGACGGCTCATGTCCATTCCAAAAGTCACAGTTAATCCTGGTTTAGTTCTAGATAAATCCCAGTTTAGTCCACGCATCAATGCTGCAGGTTTTTAGTGTGGTCAGAAAACGAAACAAAATCACCTCCCTCAAATTATAACATGAAAAATATCAGAGGGTCGTGGCGTATTTTGACATTTCCCATGAAGCGTCTCTCGGTGAAACTCTTTAAAGGGGAGTCATCCGGCACAATAGCTCATGTCGCGTTTTGTTCGTCCCACTCGCAGCTGCTGAGTCCCTGATACGTGACACTGTCTGGGTCCGGCAGCACTTTGTAATCCTGCATTTGTCACACACGGAGAAAAAAAAACACACCGCAGGAATCTAAAATGCCACCACAATGTCCTACAGGCCGTGAGCGAGCGATTCACCAGGAAAACAAAGCACAAAGAAGAGACAGCAGCATGTGGGTTTGAGAGAGAAGGATGAAAGCGACTAGACCGAATACTAGTGCAGTTCAATAGACAGGGACTGAAAAGACCTACACTATTTCTGATCTGTTCTAATCCTGTTTCCTCGTCGCAAACAGACCTGGAGTTGTTTTTGCTTCATTCATTCATAAAATCAGTCAATTAATACTGTCCTACTTTAACTGCAGGCTTTTAACTGTATGTTTTAATCATATTTAATTTGTTTATGTTGTTGTAAGGCGACCTAGAGTGTTCAGAAAGACAGCTAATTACTAAAATGTATTATTATTATTAGTTTAGTTTAATAGTGCCTTTTATTGAGATCAGACTCCACCTGGAGAAAGTGCAATAGAACGGCTAATCAAATCGGCGTTCCGAAACACAAACTGGGTTAGTTTGGAGCAGACCGAGCCGGTTGGATTTATGTCACAGCAAAAAAAAAAAAAAAAAGTCAGCTCACACAGTAAATGGGGAAACTGTGTTTAGGTCATTTTGATGTGTTAAGTTGTGTCTGTGTAGAGAAAGTGACTTCTAAAAACTTGGTAGTGACATTTAGACAGGATAGCCGCTGGTTTTTAAAAATCTTAAAAAGGTCTTAAATTTTATGTTCCTAAATTAAGGCCTTAAAAAGTCTTAAATTATGTTGTTTCATGAGCCTATTTTTTGTAAACTCAACCGGGCTGCAGTGCAATGTGAGACAATGTGGAAGTTTTGTTTGTCTTGTTAGAATGTTGTAAATGATTTTTGGCCATTTTACAAGCAGTACATATGACTATAAATGAGTTCTGAATGAGATTTAAAGCAATGAGTAATGGTCATTATTATAATTGGATCTGGTGTTTTTCGCCCACATAATGGGTGCGCTGTTGGTCTTAATTTTCATTTAAGTGGTCTTAAAAAAGTCTTAAATTTGGGATAGTCAAACCTGGGGATACCCTGTTAGACTTTCTTTCACATCATTTGACAGTAGACACTAGAGATGTCTCGATCAAGATTTTTAAATTTTTTTAAGGAGTGCTCTTTCCAATACTGATCCGATACCTTTTTTCTTGGACTTGTCGCCACTTCGAGGCCTCGGCCAGTGTTTGCTGCTGTGGCTTTGCCGTCTTGTGCTTGTAAATCTCAAACTCGTCCGGATGATTCTTTTGAAAGTGACGAATCAAACTGGTCGTGTTAAAGTGGCTCTGCTGGTTCCTCCACGAGAAACTGTTTGTTTGCAGCAGTTGCGTGTCTCTGTTTGACTCTGGTTTTGTTGTAGTGAGTCCCACACAGCGACATGGTGGGTTTTCATTTACGGCTGCTGTAAAGCGCATCGATGCCGCAAAAACATGTGAAACTGGATCAGTTCGATCATGTGACTGAATCCAATACTGTTATGTCGGATTGGGAGCCGATACCGATACTGAATATTGGATCCCTAGTAGACACTATTTTTTTTTCTGTAATTGTCAGACTGGCATAATTGAGTCACCAACAGCTACAGTTAGATAACAGACTCTTTTTATTAGCAGGATCTAGTGATACTTGACGTTTACTCCCTCAGGGTTCAGTCAGAGAGAGTTGAGTTCTTTGAGATTCAGATGTAGCCTTAGTGAGTTATATGTGGCCTGTCCCAAATGTCGCTCTACACACTGTATATGGGATTCATAAGCAACAAAATAAACATTCAACTTTCTTGGGAATCCACATTTTCCCCGACTGCTGCAATAGAACACATTTACAACAGATGTCAGGAGAACTGACTCGGATTTATCCACGACCGACGTTCAACAGAAGGCGGCATTAGATGGAGATGTAAACTGCTAAATAATGCAGGATTACTGGAATGAATGAATGAAACACAACATGGATTAAAGCTCCAAAGAGTTCATTTTACGTAATATTACTGGATTTCAGAGGATATCAAAACGCCAATAATATTCTATTCTATATGCCAATAGTGGCCATACCGGCTCGTCAAAGCCTGAACCCGTCAGATCTCAGAAGCTAAGCAGGGCCGGGCCTGGTTAGTACTTGGATGGGAGACCACAAGGAATTCCAGGTGCCACAGTGGGGCGCCAGTTGCAAAAAACTGTCGTTGTGTCCTTAGGCAAGGCACATCACCCACATTGCCTAGTATGAAAGTGGTGTGTGCGTGAGTGTTGGTGGTGGTCGGAGGGGCCGATGGCGCAGATTGGCAGCCTCGCTTCCGTCAGTCTGCCCTATGGCAGCTGTAGCTACAATAGTAGCTTACCACCACCGGGTATGGAGTGAATGAATAATGCTCTGTAAAGCGTCTTTGAGTGTCCAGAAAAGCGCTATATAAAACTGATGCATTATTATTATTATTAATAATATTTAAGAATTTACAGAAAATAAATACAGTTAAAATGTATGTTTTTGGTGTAATATAGCAAGTAAACGGGCGTAGTCACTGATGGAAAAGATGACATGAAAGTAGGGCTGTTAAACGATTCATTTTAAAAATCTCGATCAAGTTCAGAAATTCCATAGTTAATCGTGATTAATCACATATTGAATTGCATGTTTAAAATGGTGTTCTTTTGCATTTCAAGACCATTTTAAATGCTGAAAACCAAAAAAGGTCGGCGTCTGCGCCTTGTCTTTGATTTGTGTATTGCTTGGTGCCTCAACTCACAAAAAGTGGAACCACTGAGAAGTAAAAGAATGAAGCGCACACAAGAGTCGTGCCAAAAAGTGTATATTAAACCTGAAATGTCTGTCATTACTCCAGTGCAAGTCTACAGACTTGTTTGACATGTTTTGGCTTTAATATACACTTTTTGGCACAAGTCTTGTGTGCGCCTCATTCTTTTACTTCTGAATACCATTTTAAAGCCATAATGTAAAGCAATTCTTACCCATTTAGCAATTGCTGTAGTTCTTTTCTTTGCCGTGTGAGTATCCACAGGTCTGTGGAGACTCTGCTAAACGGTCATTTGTCGGATCTGAGGCTCGCTGGGCTGCGGTGCTCCGGTCGCTGCACCCGGGGGTTTAGCTCGGAGGTGCTAATTTAGACGAGACGTACTTCACTGGTGCTGAAACTCTGCTGACACAGGCTGCATTTAACTCTTGACTTCTAAACCGTAGCATCTGGATTTTTTTTTTAAAGTCAAGTAAACCGTTCAAAAGTCCAGAAGCTCCTCTGTTTCTCCATCATGGCGGTAAGTTTACTGAAACACGAAAGTTCAAAAGCGAAACAGCCAGAGGAGCTGCCTACGGATGTGTAGAAGAGACAAAAAGTTGGCGAACTCTAACCGCGAGTAAAAAAAAAAAAGCATTTTTATAAGGGACAAAAGGATGGCGAACTCTAACCGATGGCGAAAAGGATGGCGAAAAAAATTTGCGTTATGGACTGCATTAATCTAGTTGTGATTAACACATTAACGTTGACAGCCCGACATTGAAGATTTGTAAAGAAACTTTTTGTAAATTTCAAGACAAGTATAATGTTTTTAATAGGAAAACCTGTCTCTTGCCACTCATCTGGGAGTATAAAATCAGTTTCTAGATTGTGAAAACCACCAGTAGAACTTTAACAAACTGAACACATAAATCAGCTTTTTTTTGTATTATTTAATAACACCACAACGCCTTGATTTAACAAAACTGTGACAAAAATTTACCGATAATTTTCGCCTCTGAATTTCCCCAGAATCCTTTGTCTCTAAACTGTTGAAATAATACTTTTTGTCAGATTTGAGATGAAGTATGTGCAGTTATTTGGAGCAAACGGTCCTTATTTGCAGTTGTAAGTGTTGCTGTGCAGTTTGGCTCTAATCCTCCTCTTCCTCTGGTTAAATGGGCCACGAGCCTCTCAGGTACAAACCTCAGCTCTGCCAACAGCCTGGAAGTCTAAGTTGCTCTTCCTCCTCCCCAAGGTGAAAACACCTCTCTATTTCTGTCTCTCTTCCTCTCTTGCTCTGTCTTTCTCTCACTCTGTCTCGCTCATCTTCTGTCTCTCTTTTTTTGCTTTTCTTTTTCCCCCTCTCTACTCCTTTCTTTCTCTTTCTCTATCTCTCTCTCCTTCCGTCTTTTGTTTTTTGCTCTCTTTCCTCCTCCTCTCTTTCTCTTTTCTCATATTCCTCCTTATCTCTCTCTTTTTCTCCCCTCTACCTCTTGCATTCTCCATCTGTCTCTCTCTCTCTTTCTCCTTTCCTTCTTTCCTTTTGCACTCCCACTCCCTCCCCATCTTTTTGTCTCTTTTCTCATTTTCCTCCTTATCATTTTCTTCTTTCATCTATCTTTTTCTTTTCTTTTGCACTCTCTCCTCCTCCTTTTCCTCTTTTTTCATATTCCTCCTTATCACTTTCTTCTTTGCCCTCTCTACCCCTTGCTTTCTCCTCTGTCTCTTTCTCTCCCTTCTTTCCTTTTGCACTCTCTCTCCCCTCCCTTTTCCTCTCTCTTTTCTCATATTCCTCCTTATCACTTTCTTCCTTCCTCTCTCTCGACCTTGCTTACTCCTCCTTGCTTTCTCCTCGTTTCTCTCTCTTTCTTTTTTCATTATTCACTCTCTCTCCCCTCCTTTTCCTCTCTCTCTTTCTTCTTTCCTTTTGCACTCTCTCCCCCTCTGCCTCTTTTCCTCTCTCTTTTCTCATATTCCTCCTTATCACTTTCTTCCTTCCTCTCTCTAGACCTTGCTTACTCCTCCTTGCTTTCTCCTCATTTCTTTCTCTTTCTTCTTTCATTATTCACTCTCTCTCCCCTCCTTTTCCTCTCTCTCTTTCTTCTTTCCTTTTGCACTCTCTCCCCCTCTGCCTCTTTTCCTCTCTCTTTTCTCATATTCCTCCTTATCACTTTCTTCCTTCCTTTCACTAGACCTTGCTTACTCCTCCTTTCTCTCTCTCTCTCTTTCTTTCTTCTTTCCTTTTCAGTCTCTCTCCCCCTCCCTCTCTTTCTCTCTCTTTTCTCATATTCCTCCTTAACTTTCTTTTTCTCCTCGCTAACCCTGGCTTTCTCCTCCTCTCTTTCTCTCCCTCTCTCTGTCTCTTTCTCTCGTTCCTCTTTCCTTTGGCACTCTCTCTCCCCTCCCTCTTTTTCTTTCTCTCCTCTCATTTTCCTCGTTATCACTTTATTTTTCCCCTCTTTACCCCTTGCTTTCTCCTCTCTCTCTCTGTCTCTTCCTTGCCTCCTTATCACTTTCTTTTTTTCACTCTCTACCCTTTGCTTTCTCCTTCTCTCTCTCTTTCTCCTTTCCTTCTTTCCTTTTGCACTCTCTCCTCCTCTCTCTCTTTTCCTTTATTCCTCCGTACTCCTTTCTTTTTTTCTTTCTTTCTATCCCTTGTTTTCTCAACTTGCTTTTTCTTTCTCCTTTCCTTCTTTCCCTTTGCACTCTCTCTTCTCCCCCTCTCTCTTATCCCCGTATTCCTCCTTTTCTATTTCTCTCTCATCACCCATCCTTTTTCTTATTCTCCTCTGTTTCTCTCTCTCTTATCCCCTTGTCTATCACTCTCTCCTATTCACACTCCTCTCCTCCTCCTCTCTTTCTGCCTATCTCCCATGCTCTTCCTTTCTCTCTATCCTTCTCTTTCTCTCCTTCTTTATCTCCTCAACCCAACCCACTCTTCTTTTCCTCCATCTCATTGTCTCTCTCACACACCTCTCTCTATCCATCTTCTTCCCGTGATCTTTCTCTCTCTCTGTCTCTCCTCTCTCTCTTCTCTTCCCGTGCTCTTCCTCTCTCCTCCCTCTCTCTCCTCCCTCTCTTCCTCTCTCTCTTTCCTCCCCCTCTTCTCCTCTCTCTCTCTTCCTCTCTCTCTTCTCCTTCCTCTCTCTTCCTCCCTCTCTCCTCCTCCCTCTCTCTTCCTCTCTCTCTTTCCTCCCTCTCTCCTCCTCCCTCTCTCTTCCTCCTTCTCTCTCTCTTCCTCCCTCTCTCTCTTCTCCTCCCTCTCTCTTCCTCTCTCTTCCTCTTTATCTGTCTGTCTCTCTTTCTCACCCCTCTTTCTATACCTCTCTTCTCTCCCTCTCTCCTCCCTGTCTTCCTCTCTCTCCTCCTCCTCCCTCTCTCTTCTTCTCTCTTCCTCCCTCTCTCTTCCTCCCTCTCTCTCTCCTCCTCCCTCTCTCTTCCTCTCTCTTCCTCTTTATCTCTCGGTCTGTCTCTCTTTCTCACCCCTCTTTCTATACCTCTCTTCTCTCCCTCTCTCCTCCTCCCTTCATCTCTGTCAGTTACTCTCAGCCCACTGGGGGACGGCCTCTCTGCTCTTAAACGTAGTATTTCCGCGCATTACTGTCAGCGTTGCCGTGGCGACCGCTGATGGATTACACCCTTGCCTCGGCTCGCTCGGTTTCGAGGCGGCTTGCAGCCACGCGGGGCCCGGAGCGAACGCTAACGGTACCCTAACGCCACGGTAAAGGCATAAGCTCCGGCTCCGGGGACGTCAGGCGGGACCTCTACGGGGCCCGGGGTTTGAAAGCGTCTATAATCCTACGATCCGATAATGACCAAATCTCACATGGCCAGAGGTACAAATTAAAAACAAAATGGGAAACAGAATTATCGGGTCAAACTGACATTGAGGTGTTAGGAAAATTCGACTGTTTGGAGCTTTCTAACGTGTTAAAATGTTCCCGAAATCCAAAACATGTCTGAAAAGGGTTTTTATGTGCATGTTTGAGTACTCACCCATTCACACACACTAATACACCAGCGTAGGTTAAGTGTCTTGCCCAAGGACACGACACCAGCATTCATTTGTGCATTCATTCATTTTGTGTGAGCTGGAATCACACTAGCACTAAAACTGAAGCTATAAACACTGAAATCCATCAGACTCAAAACTAGTGAAATTATCTATTTCACTTGTATCTGTTCAAGCAGCGAGATCATTTTACCTGACAACTTAAAATAAACGAGCTCCAGATGAGAATGAAGCAGACTCAGAACTAGTAAGAGGATAATAAATCTGAAAACAAGATGAAGAACCTGATAGAAGTTTTATAATCTTGGCCAGATCAGATTTATTTATTTTTTTTAAGTTGAGAGTGGGATTCAGACTCCCAACCTTTGGATCAGTGGAGAAAAGCTCTACCAACAGAGCAACTGTCACCTCATGGAGATGTTATTGCTTTGCTGGAATGTTCCATGGTCTGACTTTAAACATATTTATCTAAAACATATTCATTACGGGTGTTTCTATTGGTCAAAAACACAATAATTCCTTCTGTGAATAGGGGCGCCTCTCCATAGATCTGGACTGTAATGTAGCATAGTGCTGTAACTTGCTCTCTTGTGATAGATACGTTTAATCTATTATATATACTGTGGAACATTCTAGGCTAAGACATTTTCACTAGAATGTTACGCACTGCAGCTTTAAATTTGATGTACCTCATTTCCAAATCACAAAAGGAGGAAGTGTGGATAGAATGTGAGTCTGTCCATCTTTAGAAGAGCGTTTTGTTTTTTGTTTTTTCAGCCAAAAAAGTAAAACTGTGTGTACAAAAAATAATCTATCACTGCTCATGATGCATGTACTTCCAGAGGAAGAGGAGAGAGGGGGAGAGGAAGAGGAGAGAGAGAATAAGAGGAAGAGGAGAGAGGGGATGAGGATAAGAGGAAGAGGAGAGAGGGGAAGAGGAGGAGAGAGGACAAGAGGAAGAGGAGAGAGGGGAAGAGGAGTGAGAGGACAAGAGGAAGAGGAGGAGAGGGGAAGAGGAGGAGGAGAGAGAGAGGACAAGAAGAGGAGGAGAAGGGAAGAGGAGAGAGGGGATGAGGAGACAGAGAAGAGGAGAAGAGAAAGCGGAAAGAGGGATGAGGAGACAGAGAAGAGGAGAAGAGGAAAAGGAGAGAGGGGATGAGGAGACAGAAGAGGAGAAGAGGAAAAGGGGATGAGGAGACAGAGAAGAGGAAGAGTAGAGAGGGGATGTGGAGAGAGAGAGAGGAGAAGAGGAAGAGGAGAGAGGGGATGAGGAGACAGAGAAGAGGAACAAGGGGAAGTGGAGAGAGAGAGAGGATAAAAGGAAGCGGAGAAGAGGAGAGAGGGGAAGAGGGAGAAGAGGAGAGGGGAAGAGGAGAGAGACGACAAGAGGAAGAGAGGAGAAGGAAGGAGAAGGAAGAGGAAAGGGAGAGGAAAGGGAGAGGAGAAGGGAAGAATTGGGAGGAAGGAGAATAAGAATCTAAGAATGAGGAGGGGAAAAGGAGGAAGATGAGGGAGAGGAGGTGGCGAGAGAGGAAGAGAAGGAAGTTGAGGGAGAGGAGAAGGAAGAGGAGGAGAGAGGGGAGGGGAGGAGGAGAAGGGGGAAGAGGAAGGAGAGGAGAAGGAAGAGGAGGTGAGGAGGAAGAAGAAGAGAAGGAGGAAGAAGAGGAGAAGGAAGAAGAGGAAGAGAAGGAAGAGGGAGGAGAGGAGAAGGAAGAAGAGGAAGAGAAGGAGGGAGAGGAGAATTAGGAGGAAGAAGAAGAGCAGGAGGCAGACAGCATGTCCAGCCCATCACACTTCCATCCCCTCTGACCCCGTCTCATTTGTCTTCCTTTGTGAATGAAAAGCTCTCAGCACAGTTCAGCCGAGTCCAGAGAACAACACCACAGAGCTGCAGTTTACAGGAGCGGATCTGGAGGAGAATTTATCGGAATCGGAATTAAATTATAGAGAAATAGCAAAATAAAAAATAAAACAGGATCACATAGAGCGATTAATGTGAACACCCAAGACCCAAATGCATGTCGCTCATTAAGGTCATTGCGGTCCAGTTTGAATTAAAGATGAACCGTGGAAATTTGAACACACTTGTCTCCATGGAGATGCTTTTTCTGGAATGTTCTATCATATGGCATTAAACACGTCTATCAAGAATTTATTTAAATACATTGCTCAAAAATACTTTTTCAATCCACACATCCGATGTGTAACAGGGCCCAGTGACGCCACCCGTTTGTATCCATGGATATCCATCCTGTGTAACATTTGAGGCAAAGCAATAACATCTCAATAGTGACATCAAGTGCACCAGGAAAGTTACATGTTATGACTTTAAAGGGTCCACATTACAATTTTCTTATCTGTTATAATGTTGTTTCCTCATCACAAACAGACCTGAGTTGTGTTTTGATTCATTCACACATGTTTATCACACAAACCCTGTGTATTTAGAGCTCTTTTCCACCTAGTGATGTCATGTGGTAATACAGGAAATGCTCCACTGTGTTTTTAAACTCCACACACCTTCAACAGAATCAACCAGATCAATACAGCCCTGGAATTGCCCATTTCTACAGAACTAAAAGTAAAAGGTTGCTGTAAACTTGAAAACCACCACTATATGACATCATAAGTTGGAACAGAGCATCTTGAGAAAGCCAGGGTGGACCCCAGTCTAATGTACGAGAATAACAAGGTACAGATATTAGCCAGGGAGAAGAATTGGTTTGAGAGGGGAGTTAAAGAGGCTATTTTTGTTACAAAAGAGAATACTTTAAACAGAAATTACGGAACAGAATTTACGTCACAAGCGCTCTTTTACTTCTATTTTTTACATCTGTCATCCTCAGTGTCCTGCAGTATTGTAACGTTGTGTGGTACAGTCTGTCAGTCGCTGCTAAATCTGGTCTGAGGCAACTGATTAAAATCTGTTCAAAGATTGTGGGGCAGATCCTGGACGCACAGTCTGAGGCCGAGCATCATAACAGCACACTACGGCTGGATAAGAACACCACCTCTGACCCGCCATGTTCTAAACTCTGAATATGTGCTGCTAACATCAGGGCGTCGCTACTCTGCACCAGCATTTAATAGACTCAGACTGAAAAATTATTTTGTCCATCAGTCCATCTTGAAACTAAATGAGGAGCTTAACTCATAGAATCTAAGTGGTGAGTGGACACTTGTTTAATTTTGTTTTTTGTCAAATGCCCTGTTTTTTTTTTTTGTTTGTTTTGTTTTTCTTGTAATGTCCTTGTGGTTGTGTTTTGGAGCCGCTGAACCTGCAAAACTAATTTCTCTATCTAAATGGAGGACTCACACACTGTCTCCAATTTCTAACTCCCTTCTCAAACCTAAATTCAAACAAATTAAGAACACACAGATTTAGCCAGGTCAGGCCTAGAGGTGTAAAATCACCCATTATGGCCCCGTATGATTCTGCTAATATGACCCCACACAGGGCAAGTTCAACAGGCCCAGCTAACAAACAGAAACTGTAAACAAATTAGTGTGTTAGTTTCAGAGTAATTTCATAGTAGCTCCTCCCTGCAGGCAGATTTAAGGCAGTGTCCTCCTTCTGACCAGAACTGAAGAAGCAGCTTGTACGAGCTGAGGAACGAATTCAACTAAATAAACTTTTGTCCAGTTGACACATTAAATTCTGTCCTTTTCCATGGACGACTGAGGGATTTTGAACTTTATAGATGTAGACGGACTAATGATGAATTACTTAAACATGTGTGAATGAAACAAAACACAACTCCAGATATGTTTTTAGAAGGGAACAACATTCTAACATGACTTAAAGCTCATAAGAGTCCATTTTGTGTAATAGAGGACCTTTAAAATAATAATATTCTAAACGCTTGCAACCTTTAATATTAAAACTAACAATTTTAAATAACGTCCCTGAGTCGTAATTGTGCCATCGAGCTTAAAAGCCGTAAGTTGATTATCTGAATTAGCCGCTAGGATAAAGTGAACGATAATGCCGTAGATTACATTTTCCATCAGGTATTCAGCCGTGTGTGACCGATTGCGTTGTTCCATCTCTCTTTCCTTCCGAGCGATTTTTCTCCTTCAAAAATTATGCAAATTTTACCAATTAAGTGTCTCTGTGTCATTAAGTCTCTACGCACGTGTTATTATTTAGTTTTATCTCAGCCCCAGAGCGACCGCGTTGGAGCATGTGTAGTGGGATGTTGAAATTTTTAGACAAAGAAATACGGAAATTCATTACAAGACTTTGATTCGATTTGTGATGCAAAATACAGAGTTTAAAGGGGCCAATTGTGGTGTCGTTTTTATTAAGCTTGTAAATCTACCGGTGGATGTGGCGCTTGTAATGTGGGTGAGTGGCGCAGTAAAGGAAATTTGTGAGCTGAAATTATGATAATAAGTTTGGTGAAAGTCATTGTATTAAATTGTCAAGAATTGTCAAGAATTAAATTAGAAAAACCGACATAAACAGGCTACAGATATGAGAAAATGAAACAAAAAAGCTTCCAGGTCGCTATTTGACACTCCTACTGATACAGCACATTACAGGGTGATCTCTCTTGGGCTGTGCAATGCTCCACACACAAGTCTACGTCATCTCTGCAAGACAATTCTCCATAAATATCCAAAAACACAATACAAAACTGTACGTTACAACTTGACAAACCTGATGTGCGGTAGTTTTATAAGCTGATTCTGTTGTGACAGCGCTCTGAAGGGGGAGTAATATAGCGCAGAGAGCAAAACAAAAGAAGAGGGGACACATGCACCTTTCTTTTTTGTTTGTTATAATGCCTAAACTAAACCGAGCTTTAACAGACACAGACACGTAAGGTCACAGTTTTGATACTGATCTTAAAAAACGTAAAGCTGTCTTAAGTTGATGAAAATTGGCCTCATATTCAGTAAGAAAAAGCCAAAAAGAACTAATTAAAATAAAAAAAATGTAGGCACCACTGAGTATTTCTGCTTAGGGCACCCAAATGGCTAACAGCAGCCCTGGAAACAATCACTACTACACCGTAACCGTGTATTGCATAACGTTTCTAGTGAAGGGTTCACCACTTGCTTGTTTACATGGAGATTTTAATTCCTATGTCGTGAATGTTTCGCAGTATGGTATTAAACCTTTCTATCTTCATGGAGTCCAAACCAGACCAAGTTACAGGTCAGATCTGTGGAGAGACGACCCCACTCCCAGTCAGAATGCCTGTTTTTGTAGGTATTTTTGAGCTATAAAACCGCCTGTGATTAAGTAAATGTAAAGTAGAGCTGTTTAATGTCATACTATGGAATAAAGAACTGCGCAGGACTGTTTTTTCATCCCACTCTCGCTGAATTTCTGACCGTTACCACCCGCACCCGCAACGTGACCACCCAATCCCACCCGCAACCTGCCAAACTCTGAGAATTCTGTCCGCACATGTACAGTAGAGCCCAATAGAGATGTATTGATTTTGTGTCTTCTCCCATCCTGTAGGAGAAAACAAGCCATTTATTCTATTAATAAAGAGCTTCGTGGGGTTGTCTGTTTCGTTTCCTTCCCTACACATCTTTTGACGCACTAGGAAACGCACTTGTGTTTTTTAAAAATTAAATAAAGACAGGTTTATCCTCTGCTTCGTTGGTTGACTAGTCATCCTGTCGCTAGGCTCGCCCGCAGGTAAATTGAAACCGCCTGTTCCCGTGAGATTTGAGTTAGTAAGTTCACAGGACCCAATCCCAATGCAGACCTCTACTATGGAACATTGTACATCTCCATGGAGACAAGCAGGTGATGAACCCTCCAAAAAAAGTTGCACTACCTTTATATACAGAGCATACTAACGTGTCCCAACAATCTTTTAAAAACAGTAGGTCTAAATGAATACTGCTCTTGTATCACTGAGCAAGGCATCTTCATTTGCTCTAGAACAGGGCACGTTCCCGATTTTCACATAATAAACCTATTTTGTTGAACATAATATTCTTTAAAGGTCCTATAATTTGCCTATAACTGTTTTCTGTAGTTATCAATCATGTTTTTCCACATTCAAAATATACCTGGAGTTGAATTGTCTTCGAGGAATCCCACATAAGTCATCCATATTTTTCTTTTCCAAAGCCTAAAACACTTGGTCCCACTGCATGATGTCATTAAAGGTCCTATATTCCACAAAACACTTTTGTTTTATGTTAGAATGATGTTACCAAGTTGAAAACATACCTAGAATTGTGTTTTGTTACATGATTAATCCTGCATAATTAGTCTATCTACATCCCCAAACCTCAAAATGCTCTGTTCCACCTTGTGATGTCATGGAGTGATGGTTTTCAAGTTTTTACAGCTACTTTTTTAGCTTTTGTTCAGTAGAGATTGACAATTCCAGGGCTGAAATGATTCAAATGATTCTAGTGAAATACCGTAAATGAAGTTTCAAAACACAGTGGAGCACTTCCTGTATTACACATGACATCACAAGGTGGAATAGAGTTTTTTGAGAGAAGAACTCAGCCTAAATATGCAAGATTTGTGTGTTAAACATGTGTGGTCTGTTATGATGAGGAAACAACATGATAACAGATTAGAAAATAGCGTAATATGGGCTCTTTAAGTGGTCATGTAGAAGTGCTCTTCTACGTTTTTAAAGTGTACGCATTTTCACTAGGCTCATCCTGATCGCTACTTCACTCAAATGACCTACACAAACTTCGAAACTACCGTCCGATACAGATATAGTTTCCAAAAAGTACTTTGACGCAGCTGAATAATGCATCATATAGGAGCAAAGTGAGCATATTCCCCTGCTATTACTATTACCGCAGTACATGATCTGGACTGAAAATGGCTGCTTCCTAAAGCTATATATAGTCCCCCCGAGGTCACATTGAGAGGAGAGCAGCTGAATAATGCACAGAAATTCCCCGTCAGTGGAAAAGGTGAGGCCTGTCACAGAGACCGATGACTTATGTGTTTTAAATCTAGAGATCGGGCCGCACTCCATCAACCTCTTCACTGTCGCCAATCACATTTCAATACGAAGGGACTTTTTACGTATCCTCCAGAAACTCACGAAACAGTGAATCCACAAATTACCATGTGCGATACAAAACA
Organism: Odontamblyopus lacepedii; assembly: GCA_034769755.1. Lineage (NCBI taxonomy): Eukaryota > Metazoa > Chordata > Actinopteri > Gobiiformes > Gobiidae > Odontamblyopus > Odontamblyopus lacepedii. The sequence goes on along the minus strand of CM068365.1, from coordinate 30,040,179 downwards.
GTAACAACAATATATATATATATATATATATATATAAAAACTATGATTAATGTCGATTTTAATGTGGAAAACAGAACCGTAAAAGACCAAATAAAAGCCAGGTTCCAATTAACCGCCGGGTCCACCATAATAAATAACCATCGGTTTCAAATAAACACCGAGTCTAATGTACAGAAATTCTGCTGCAACTACAGAAAAAAAAAACAACTTAAAACCACATGGCTCATTTGCATAAACTATAAGCACAGAAAAATCAGCTGTTTGTTGTGACATTTCAAATTAACTAGTCTTTGTCTCTATAGAAAGTCGCCTAAATTCTAATCATGCTGGTTAAAGAATTTGAGTACCAGATTTTCCAAGTTTTGAGCCAGATTTTTGTGAGGAAGGAATGAATCTTCTGCCCCAAATTGCCGCCTGGTCTCAAATAAACACCTGGTCTGTTAAGTGATTGAAACAAATAAATGCTCTGGGTCTTGTACGGTATTTTACAGTATTTCATTTCAAGTGGTCCAAGGTTCTTCCTCACTTACCTTATGCGTTCTGAGCATCCAAAGGAATCACCACAGTGAGTTTATAAGAGCTTTTCACAGCTTTTAGCCAGAGCGGAGTTTTGCAGTCACCATTATGCTTACAATAACTAGCATGCTAATGGTGCACTTCCTGCTTATCGGACATTCAAACACTTGGTAATTAGATGACCTCAAGGGCTGCGTATACAATATATCTGTACTGGGGCAAAACACATTTTGCTCAAATACGGATCATTGTATAAAACCAACCAACCAGTATAAAACAGCCGGTCGGATGGGTTGAGACTCAAGGTGGGGGTTCGGTCTCAATTTTCACATGGCCCAGCAGGATGGGACCCCTTCATAGGCGTCTTATGTCTGGAAGTGAACAGATAGGGGTTTGGAGGGTGGGGTCAAGTTATTCGGGACGAACTGGGTTGCTGGGATAGGCTGCTACAAATAGGCTTCTGGGAAATTGAGGTGTGGTAGAAGTGACCTGTGATTCGGAGGCGGTTGAGGCGTGGTCCTGCTCCTGAGCCTAAGTTAACTACATTTATTAGTGTACAAAGTTAGGCATCAAAATGGCACATGTACAATGGTAATATGCATTTAATCAATCAAATTTAAATTGTTCAGGACAATACATGTAAATCAGAAATTCCTTGGCGAGCTACTTGGAAGAGGGTGGAGAGCTACTGGTGTTGTGGAAATATTTGAATGAGAACAAAATAGAGATCTTGTATCAAACAATTGTTTTTGTGGGGTTTGTTCTTTTGCAATAGAAAGAGCAAACAGAGCAGAGAGTAGATATACAGGCAGTGACATAAATACTGAGAGGACTGGACAGTGAGGGGATGCACCTGAAAGAGGCCAGTTTCAATGGAAAAGTACTGACTGAAGCTGAGGCCTGATAGTTCTAACAGTCAATATGTTCAAGGATACGTTAAAATGAATGTGGCTACTACCCTGGTAACTCCCAGACGTGTGTGTTTGTGTGAGCATATGAAGGACAACAGACGGAAATACTTCATAATCTCTGTAAATTATTTTCATTTTAGCAGACAAGTCTCAAAGTCATTCATTGTAACCGCTCCTGACAGGTTGTCCCAGTGGCATTGAAGGATGGGTCAAACACAAAGGACAATTTTCCCTGTGAGGATAATAAAGTGTACAGTTAATTTATTTTTATTTTTTGCTAAACATGCAGACACAGGTTTTTCAGAGGATGACTCAGTGACATTGTACGCATATGCTGGAATTTCTGTCCTTGGTTTTATCATTTATGTTGTTTAATTTTGATCTACACTGTGAAATCATGGAAAAATTAACCAAATGTGCAATGTTATTTTTATATTTCTTTGTAATGCAAACAATTTGTGACCCCATTTCTATTTTATGGATTTTTTTTTTTTCCCAGTTGTTTCCAACCATTAACTAACTTTAAAGCCCCATTGCGTAACTTTTCAGCCAAATAATAGACTAAAGTAAAAGCATGGGTGTTTTGTACTGAAATTAGTCCCACTTTAAACATGACACCACCAAACATGCTAAACTACCCAATGCTACCAGAAATGAGGAATATTAAAACAGTCCATAGTTATTTTGATAAGTATAATTTTGATAATAAAAACACCAAGTGGCTAAAACAAACAGACTAATGCTGTCAAAAATATCACGTTATTAATGAGTTACTGCTGGTAACGTTAGAAAAACTACAGTGTCCAGCTGTAAACAGGAAGCAAAACAATTTGTATGGAACAGAGAAGTCATGTCAGGTGCCCTGATGTTATTCATATGAGGAAAACACAAAATAAAGTCCGCTCCAAAACATCCACTGAATCCTTCGATAAGGACTGACAGTTTTAGGCTCTCTCCTCCGGCTGTTTTCACTGCTCTGAGCTGTTGTTACATTCATAAACTCAGAGCATATCGCAGCAGGACTCATGTTTGTCTCACTATTTAATAGATACTTCTGCTGCTGGACTTATTTTCTCCACGTTAGCTCTGCTGCCACATGTAAACAAACAGCGGCGTGTGATGACATCCTCGCCCTTAGTGCAGCAAACACAATAGCAATTTTTTTTAAAAACATTTTGACAAAGCCTATCCACTTTTCTGTGTTAATGAGATGATTAAAATGATTATTCAAGGTGTAAAAATGGGCAATTTATTTGTGATTAATATTGAGTTATGACATTCATGAGATTAATCACAATTAACTATTTTAATCGATTGACAGCACTAGAACAGACCAAAATAATAAAGTTCACTGCAGCAGTTACAGAAAGTGATAATTTTTCAGTGTTTCAGAGCCAGAAGTGCCCCCTTGTCCACTTCCTCTTTGTGTTAGCTGTGTCCATTTATACACACAGTCTATGGCCTCTACAGGTTTTGAAATTGGACCCTAAGACTTTGGTGTGGCACTATGAACTATGGGAGCTGTAGTCATGCCCCTTCTTACCCAATCATGTGTCTCC
>CM068365.1:29857193-30032193 GCA_034769755.1 Odontamblyopus lacepedii | reverse complement strand
CTTTTTCATAATTATTTCTAACTGACATGACATCCAGCAAATAGTTGTATGTAAATCATTTTTGAAACATGTCATATTGTAACTTTACATTTGAATAATAATATTAACAACCAATTAAAGGTGCACTATGTAACCCCACCACTTACTACTTACGTCTCCATGGAGATCTTATTGCAATGCCTGGAATGTTCCACAGTATGACATTAAACTATCTTACATTTATTAAATGACAGCTGTTTTTATTACAAATCACAGAACAAAACAACTGTGAGCAGGGTCGCCTCTCCACAGACCTGAGTTAGTGCTATGACCTGCTTGTATTTATGTAGATAGATGGTTTTAATGCCATACTGCGGAACATTACAGGCAAAACATCTCCATGGAGACAAACTCGTGACAGACGCTAAACCAGAAGTTAGATTGTTTACCTTAAAATCTAAAAATTGTTAATCAAAAATATAATTCTTAAAGCCATTAAAACCTCATTCACACATGTTTGAGTAACCTTTTATTGTTAGTCTGTCTACATTTCCAAAGCTGAAATGCTCTGTTCCACCTTGTGATGTCATGAAGTGGTAGTTTTCAAGTTAGTGGTTACCGTAAAATACCAATTAACCGCCGGGTCCCCTTTAAACGCCGGGTGCAGGTGAATATTCTGATGAATAAGCGTTGGTTCCAAAATAAACGTTGAGTCTAATGTTGGTGCTGAAGACAGAAGTGGTGCTGTAACAACAGGACACAGGACTGAAGCTCACGTCGTCTCTACACAAACCAAACTTAAAACCGCATGGCTCATTTGCATAAACTATAAGCGCTGAAACAGCTCCCTCCTTGTGCCCTGATGCAGTTCATGAACGTTCTCACTCTGCTTCTCCACACTTTCTGCGTCTGTCATTTGTTTTAACTCGATAAAGAAATGTCTGCATGTTGCGGGAGGATTTTAATGACTTTCTGTATTTCAGGAGTCGCTTTCACATGTGGGAAACTCTCCGCTCTGTAGATATAAAGTTGTAACTTTTCAAATGAACTTGCCTACGTCTTTATAGAAAGTCACCAAATTATACTCATACTGGTTAAAAGAATCTGAGTACCAGATTTTCTCGGAGTGTAACGATATTCAAGTCTAAAGATACGATATTGTCACGGTATGAACCTCATGGTACGATATTTATTGCGATATGGTGGGAAAGCTCACGATATTACGATATTCTACATAATAACAAGACTGACATTCTAAAATGCTTTGACCAGTCATTTGGTACAACATTTATTGTCATTAGGGATGGAACGATATCCAAATCTCTCTGTACCAGATTTTCACCATAAACATCTCATTGTACCAGATTTATTGCAATATTTTTGTGTGAATCTGCGACTTTTTCCTCTAAAAATGCCTTCACGAGACTTAATCCAACTAATCCATAGAATTCTTCATGTCTTCTGCACTGAAATGGAGCAAAGGATCATGGTCTATGTAGTTCCCTCTGTTTTTTTTTTTTTTTTTAGCTATTTCTGCAACTATTCATTTAAGCAAAGAGACTTGGGATTCGATATATTGTGATGCTCCACGATATTATTGTGAGACCTTTGACCATACGATTTCACCATATTTTGGTTATTGTTACATCGCTGGTCTCAAATAAACGCCTGGTTTGTTAAGTGATTGAAACAAATAAACTCCCCGGTTCTTTGGTATTTTCCGGTAGTTTTCAAGCAGTCATTTTCAAGTGTTCCTTTTAAATGATCCGCCTCCTGTATTTGTTTTTACGGCGAAGGCAGTGTAGCTCAGTTACCTGCGCAGATGTCTGGTTAAGCTTTTTGAATAAAGCCGTGTTATGAATAATGAGCGGCTTTGTCATTAGATTATATGATGGAGGAAAGCTAATATTTTGTCATCTGTTAAATCTGGAAACGAGGTGTTTTCAAACTTTAACTAATGGAGATTTGAGCCACACAATCTGACCCTCGCCCACCTCGCAATCATTTGGACACCTTTTTTCACTTTTATTCACAATCTTTCATTATTCTCTGCGTTTGAAAAAGACGCCAATTATCTGGTGTTTTATCGACAGCTCGGAAAGTTTTATTATTTCAGATTTTCAGAGGATTCATAAAAGAAATAAACAGAACATTGTGAGCAGTTTATCTTATTTTGCATGCTGTAAATCTGTATCGCACTCAATTTATGCTTTACACTTGATGTCGTCGATATGAAGGTTTGTGAAGCTAACTGGAGGCACTGCTCAGTCTGAAGCTTTGATACTCAAGTTAGATTTTAGTCTTTCAGTTAGTCACTCACCTTTTTGTTGAAAATCAGACACCTAAATACTGTAGAACCATCAACATTCGTATACGGGTCAATGACGTATGGGATAGTAAGTAAAATATTTGTTTTTCAATTACTTTTTAAAATATTTCCAGTGTCAGGTATGCGTAAAGCTATGTTCAGCATTTATATTAAGCATTTTTTGTGTAAAATGTCATGTGGTGCGACCAAGAATAACCTTAAAATGGTTTTATTTTCTAAAACAGGGGTGGGATATTAACTTTTTAGCCCTATTATTTCCATGCATCAAAACCCCGCCTGGATTTTTTGTGTTCCTTTAACTTAAAAAATGTCAGAAAATGTCCCAGGAGTAAGTGCTTTTGCCCCGTTTTACCAGGATGAGTTCAGCTTTCAATATCTGGCAGTTGTTCAAAGTTACTGTATGTGTATTAATGTGAAATAACAGTTGGAAGAGAAGAAAAACACAAAATCACACAAAAAAGATGAAAAACTGCTGTCGCTCTCTCCAAATCTCCGCCACTCTGCGCTCAATACTACAGGATACGTGCCGGATGCTGCAGAAGTTTATGGTAATAACCTTACACGAGCAGAAAGTGCAACTTTTCTGCTTTCAGGAACTGTCGGAATTTTTTTGATAGCGCATGTAGTTCTGGAGATACGGTAATGAGAAGTCGCGCATGGAAACTGGGAACTTGAGTGCTTCCCAGGGTTAATCTAAGTTCTGAGTAATATGAAGTGTATAGAAACAAACTGTTGCATTTTTTTTTTTTGATTTTTTATGCATATTAATATTTTCTTTTGCTGTCCAATATGACAGTCACCTGCTTGTGTTTAATGAACAAACTACTGCCCTGTAAAATGCATCAAATGAAGAAAAATGCCTAAAGAACCATTCACCCAAGTCGACTTTGTCTGTTATTAAACTCCAGCCATAGAATTCCTGCTGTTATTAGTGGCACCACATGTGATGCACGGTCGCACCATATGACATTTTAACACTTTAAGTACAAAAAACATGCAGAATAACTCTAAATTTCTGAAAAAAAATGATTTGGTTCCATGGAGGTCAGAGGTGCTACAGAAATGTGCTGAATTATTATGAAATCTGAACCTTTTAACTGAGGAAATTGCAATTGGACAGAACATTTTTGATGTTTTTGATTTTTTTTTTATTTAGTTTTTTTTGCAGTGTTTGCAAATGTGTGCGCGTGTCACCACGGTTACTGCTGAACATTCTGCCATACACATTCTCGTAGAGCACCTTCAATGCGTTTTGTTTCATTCACACACGTTTAACACGCAAACTCTGCATATTTAAGCTGAGTTCTTCCCCCAAACTGAAAACACTCCGTTCCTTTTCATGTGATCATACAGGAAGTGCTCCATTCTGTTTTTTAACTCCATACAGATGTACAAAGACTAATAATAAACGGTTATCTCAAGCACAAACAAAACTCCAGGGGTGTTTTTGTTGAGGAAACAACGTTCTAACATTGCTTAAAACTCACATGAGTCAATTTTGGAGCAACGACACTCTCTTCAGTGTTGTACCATCGCACAAACACTGTCTCATATTGACACATTACACGGGCCTATCCCACACACACACACACACACACACACACACACGCACACACACACTCCTCATCTGTCTCTTGTTTTCTCCGGGTGCGTTTTCCATCAGAGACTGCGACTGTCCATCTCCCGCCTGGATGTTTTGACAGGACGGAATGAGTTTGGCCACGTCCGGTGACCCTGGGCTCTGCGGCTGGGGCTTCCATTTCCCACAATCCCCCTCTCGCTCCCTCCCCTCTTTCCTCCCTCTCTCCCCATTAAGGACAGGAGCTTCAGGTCACCTCAGTCCCAGTGTTCTCCTCTTATCTCTCCGTTCTTCCTGATGCCGTCCATTCAACGTTACCCCGCGCTTCACAATGGCTTTCAGAATGGGGAAAAGTTAGGGCTGTTGCCATGGCAATTAACTTCATTCTTATGGTGTCACAGATAGTTGAAACCCATGAATAATCTGTTTCCGTAATGGAAAAAGGAGATGTTCAATTTGTCAACCGGACAAAATATTATTTGGTCGAATCCGTTTCACACCTCATCAGTTGACATATTGAACTTCTCCCTTTGCCATTTTACACAGTTTCAGTAATAGTTTGTTTTGTATTGCAGGATCTATTTCTTTATTAGTAGTGATTTATCCCAGTTTCATTTTCAATATATGACACCAATACAGAACACAGAGTTGAATTGCAAAGGTTACAGAGCATTTTCAATACCCAGATGCTAAACTAGATAATCATTTGAAGATTTGAAAATACCATAAATAGACACATGTTGAGAAAGTATTTTTGTGTTGAAAATTACACTCCAGTGCATTAAAAATGTGTTTTTCACTATGTGGTATCATAATTGGCATTAAGTATGAAAGTGGTGTGTGCGTGAATGGTGGTGGTGGTCGGAGGGGCCGATGGCGCAGATTGGCAGCCTCGCTTCCGTCAGTCTGCCCCAGGGCAGCTGTGGCTACAATAGTAGTTTACCACCACCGGGTCTGGAGTGAATGAATAATGCTCTGTAAAGTGTCTTTGAGTGTCCTGAAAAGTGCTATATAAAACTGATGCATTATTATTATTATTATAAGTATTGAACCTTTTTCTTTCTAACTCTAAAATATGATTTTGAATGTGTGTGGAACTAAACCTGGAACTAAACTGGGACTAGAGGAGGACTAAACCAGGACTCAACGTGGAACTAAACCAGGACCAAAACCAGGATTAAACCAGGATTTAAACCAGGATTGAATCAGAACTGAACCATGTCTAAACCAGGACTATAAACATGACCTAAATAACGACAGAACTAGGACTAAATCAGGACTAAACAAGGACTAAACAATGACTTAACCAGAACTAAAGCAGGACTAAACCAGGACTAAACCAAGACAACACCAGCACTAAAGTAGGACTAAACCAGGACTAAGGCAAGACTAAATCAGGACTACACCAGCACTAAAGCAGGACTAAACCAGGACTAAACCAGGACTAAAGGAAGACTAAACCAGGACTACAGCAGCACTAAGGCAGGACTAAAGCAGGACTAAACCAGGACTACAGCAGCACTAAAGCAGGACTAAAGCAAAACTAAACCAAGACTAAAGCAGGACTAAAGCAAAACTAAACCAACACTAAAGCAGGACTAAACCAGGACTAAAGGAAGACTAAACCAGGACTAAAACAGCACTAAAGCAGAACTAAAGCAGGACTAAACCAGGACTAAACCAAGACTAAACCAGGACTACAGCAGCACTAAAGCAGGACTAAAGCAGGACTAAAGCAAAACTAAACCAACACTAAAGCAGGACTAAAACAGGACTAAACCAGGACTAAACCAAGACTAAACCAGGACTAAAACAGCACTAAAGCAGAACTAAAGCAGGACTAAACCAGGACTAAACCAAGACTAAACCAGGACTACAGCAGCACTAAAGCAGGACTAAAGCAGAACTAAAGCAGGACTAAACCAGACTAAACCAAGACTAAACCAGGACTACAGCAGCACTAAAGCAGGACTAAAGCAGGACTAAAGCAAAACTAAACCAACACTAAAGCAGGACTAAAACAGGACTAAACCAGGACTAAACCAAGACTAAACCAGGACTAAAACAGCATTAAGCAGAACTAAAGCAGGACTAAACCAGGACTAAACCAAGACTAAACCAGGACTACAGCAGCACTAAAGCAGGACTAAAGCAGGACTAAAGCAAAACTAAACCAAGACTAAAGCAGGACTAAAGCAAAACTAAACCAAGACTACAGCAGGACTAAAACAGGACTAAACCAGGACTAAAACAGCAATAAAGCAGAACTAAAGCAGGACTAAAACCGGACTAAATTAGGACTAAACAAATACAAAACCAGGACTAAACCTGGACTAAACCTGGACTAAAGCAGGACTAAACCTGGACTAAATCAGGACTAAACCAGGGCTAAATCAAAACTATATCAGTACTAAACCAACACTAAACAAGGCCTAAACTAGGACTAAACCAGGTCCAAGCCAGGACTAAACCAGGACCAGTATAAACTCAAACTAGTCCCCAAAATACTTTACTCACCCTTCATCTTGTCTCTTTGAATATTTGAGATCGGATTAATGCCACGTTTGAAAACTTGTATCATTTATAATAAACCTTATGTCACCTTTAGGGAAAAAAACACAAATATATTAGATTATGCAACCCGAGCCTTTTATTTTTGACATTTTTCCACAGTTTCCTCACAGACTTCTCCCTTGGTAAATCCATTCTCCTCGCTCAGATCGTCGCCTCTGGACATTTGTTTCTCCCTCCGCAACTCGGAATTTTCAGCCCATTTTCCAGCTCTTCCCTTTCATCCTTTATCCCTCCTTTCCTCCCCACCTCTCCTCCATACCTCCCTCCTTCTCTCCTACTGCTCTATAGAACCACCCTCTGGAATTCTGCTTTTTTTAATGTCAGATGCCCTCCCTACATGGATTTTCTATGGATTTGAGCTACTATTCTCTTCTCCTCCTTACCTTCTCTCCTTGTTTCCTCCTCTGTCTCCTTCTCTCCTCTCCTCCCCTCCTCATAATCTCCCCTCCTCCTTTCCTTTCCTTCTTTCTTCCCTCTTCTTCTCATTTCCTCCTCTTTTCTCCTTTCTCCTCATTTCTTCCTCTCCTTCCCTCTTCTCCTCCTTTCCTCCTCACCTTGTTTCCTCCTTCCCTCACCTTCTCTTCTTTCTTCTCGTTTCCTACTCTTCTCCTCACCTTCTCTCCTTGCTTCCTACTTTCCTCTTCTCTGTTTATCTCCTTCCTTCCTCCCCTCCTTGTTTCCTGCTCCTCCTCACCTTCTCTCCTTGCTTCCTCCTTTCCTCTTCTCTGCTTATCTCCTTGTCTCCTTCCCTCCTTTCCTCCACCTCACCTTGTTTCCTCCTCTCCACCTCACCTTCTCTCCTTGCTTCCTCCTCTCCTCTTCTCTGCTTGTCTCCTCATCTCCTTCTCTCCTCGTCTTCTCCCCTCCTCCTCTTCGTTCCTCCCTCCTTCCCTCCTCTCCTTGTTTCCACCTGTCCCCCTCTCCTCGTCTTTTTTCCTTTCTCCCATTTGCCTCCTCTCCTCCCCCTCCTTTTCTCCTCCTCACCTCATTTCCTCACCCTCTCTCCTTGTGTCCTCCCTCCTCTCCTCCCCTCCTCGTCTTCTCCCCTCCTCTTCTTACCTCCCTCCTTCCCCCTCTCCTTGTCTCTTCTCCTTTCTCCCATATGCCTCCTCTCCTCACAACCTCTCCTCCTCCTTTTCTCCTCGTCACCTCATTTCCTCACCGTCTCTCCTTGTCTCCTCCCTCCTCTCCTCATTTCCTCCTCTCCTCGTCTCCTCTCCTTTCTCCCCGTTTCCTCCTCTCCTTCCCACCTCTCATTCTTTCCTCCTCTTCTCCTCACCTTCTCTCCTTGCTTCATCCTCTCCTCGTCTCTGCTTATCTCCTTGTCTCCTTCCCTCCCCCTCACCTTGTTTCCTCCTCTCCGTCTCACCTTCTCTCCTTGCTTCCTCCTCTCCTCTTCTCTGTTTGTCTCCTCATCTCCTTCTCTCCTCGTCTCCACCTTCCTCTTCTCCCCTCCTCCTCTCCTTTCGTCCGTCCTTCCCTCCTCTCCTCCCTCCTGCCTCGTGCTCTAGATCCCACCATCTGGACGTGTCCGGTGCCAAAGGTATGGAGGCTCTTTTAGTAACCCCCAGAGTGCCCGAGCATGATGCAGAAAATCCTCTTTCTCCTCCCCTCACCCGTGAAACCTGCAGCCGCCGCCAAGTCCTCCCCCAAACCCTGCCACTTTTTTACACCTTTATTATTTATTATTTTCCATACGGCAAAAAATATTCATTTGTCATTTTAATTTCTGTTTCATATTTAAAGCTAAACAGTTTGGGGAAAAAAATCCAGTGATTATTTGCTATTTTCAGTTCAATTTAATTCAAAGTAAAAAGAAAAATGTTGTATTTTGATGCATTGCTCTTCAGTCATGTATTACTTGAAAGTGGTTACAATATAATAATGAAGGATAACTTATTAAGAAAGGGGTACTTTGCATAATATACAGTATTATTCTTAATTTATTACATTTTTAGCTTTCAATTGTGTTATTTTACATTGTTTCCTCATCAAAAACAGCCCTGAAGAACTTGTCATCCAAGCCTGTTTTTAGTATTTTATTGGTTCCGACAATTCTTCATAAATATACAAAAACATGATACAAAACTGTTCACAACAACTTCACAAACCTGATGCGATGTGCAGTAGTTTGATTAGTGGGATGCTTAGTGGGATTATGTGATGTTGCTCTGAAGGGGGAGTGATTTAGCGCAGAGAGCAAAGGGAGAGAAGACTCAGAGCGACAAAAATAAACCTGAGACTTAAATAAAATATGTTAAAGTGTTATTTTCGGTGAGTATTAACACAAACGTCCACCATAGAACAGAAATAAATAAGAGACCAAATATGACCACGAGTGATACACCAACAGGACCTTTAAGCCTGTCTTTACAGGCAGAACCTTCACAATCTTGTATTCTTTTCATAATTGCACATTCCCTAAGCCTATGTGCTGTTTTGAATGCACATTCCCACATTTTCAAAAGAATAAAAGGTAACATGGTGATCTAAATATGTTATGTGTTAGTAGTTAATACTCCGTAAACATAAAATACCCACAAATCAAAAACCTCTCAAGTGAAAATTTGAATTGAGTTAATTAAGTATTTCAGCTCGATTTGAAGGTTAACCCCCGAAGACCAAAGGGAAATTTTAGTACATTTCTCCTCGCCTGGATTTTTTTCTTAATGTTGCTTTTAAAACTGCCTCTTTTACCCTATAATGAAGTGTTCTACATCCTTTTGTTCAGTACAGCCTGTTATTTCACAATCTGCTGCTGTAGTTGTGTCATGTGGCTGTAATAAAAGCTACAGGACCAGGAATAGAGATGACAATAAAATTCACACTCTTTTATACAAAACACACAGCAAACATGTAGAAACAACTTTTTGGACATAAACCTGTCAGGTCCAGGGCCAGAGCCACATCACTTCCTGCATTTCCCTGGTGTTTATTACATTTGTATTTGTTCATTTTGAGTGAAATAAACCTTTCAAATAAAAACAGAAAGGGATGCACAATTACGCAACCCAAGATCTGTAATTTGCCATTTATTTGAAAAAAAACTGCACTTAGAGCGGCTTTTTCAGTTGTTATAAACATACACCGTCAGAGGAGTCGACCATCTTGATTCACTTCACTCTTTGGCAAAGTTTGGGCCGATCAAAATGGATGGAGTGCATGAGTTTGGCAGAAAACAAAGTTCTTATTGGACACTCGTTTTGCGCACATCATCACACAGTGTGAGTGTGACGTAGGATAAAGCTGCAGAAATGTACGGAAACCTCTATGTCTGCACTTTCAGAGGGAAAAAAATAAGTTTCTATGTTTTACGGTTAGAAAGTTATGCTCAGTTATATAAAACATATTCCTCAGAATCATATACGATGTTGTAGGCCAATTTGCATCTCCTTAGCAACCTACAGTGTCCCCAGTGTATCACCTCTTTTACTTTGTTTTTTTGTTTCGTTCTTTTGCATTGCCTCCTCTGCCATCTCAGCTGCAGCACTTCTTATATATCGTCCCCTCTCTGGACTCACTTGTGTGTAATGTCCCATCTGAACCAAACAAGTGAAATCTCCACAGTACCTCGTGCTGTGTCTGAGTGCGAGGTGGAGCTGTCTATAGTGCTTACAATAGCCTCTACATCTGTACCTTACAGCACTTTGAACAGTCAACCAGAGCAGCGACAGACTCATGCTTTTCCTACTGCAGTATACAATTTGATGGGACAAATGTATTGAATTTGTTTTTGCATACTTGTCTTATCTGTGTTTTAATGTTTTTTTAATATTCTCCTGTCAAAAACATACCTGGACTTGCATGTATGAGTACTCCAACTTCGCCAAATGTAAAAAAAAAAATACGGGGTCTTTATTGTATATCCGTTGTCCATGAGTATATTATGGGTTTTCTAATAATAAAATGATAAGAAAATGCATCTTTTAAAGCCCCACCATGTAACTTTTTAGCCTTTTTATCCTTTTGTTTTATGTTGAATGTTATTACTGCACTGAAAAACTTAAAAAAAAAAAACATGGGTCCTTACTCTGGTTAGGCTTGCATCTCCACAAACCTGACTCATATATTTGGATTCTAAAGCTCCTATATTACACAGAATTGAGTCTTGTGAGGGTTTAGCCAGGTTATAATGTTTTTACCTCCTTAAAAACAGACCTGGAGTTGTGTTTTGTTTCATTCATGCCTTTATTATTAGTCTCTCTACATCGCCAAAACTCAAAATGCTCCTTTCCACCTTGTGATGTCAGCGATGAAGCAATAGTTTTCAAGTGAACAGCTCCTTTTAACCTTTAGTTCAGCAGAGATTGGCAATTCCAGGTCTGAAATTATCCAAATAATTCTAGTGAAAGTTCATGGAGGTCAGTGGTCAGTATGTTTGCGATGCTGAAACATTATAACATAGTGTAGATCAGAAAATAGAGTAATATGAGTCTTTTAATCACAATTTACTCGCATAAAAGGCAGATTAGATGAAATAAACACAATTAAAGTAGTAATAAGAGCTGCTAATTTGTATAGGCTTGTTTTAGCTCAAAAAAGAGTCTTTGGAGTTTACAGAAATAAAATATATATTCATTAAAACAAGAAAATTGTTGTTGTTTTTTTGATAGTTATCCAGGTTTATTATTGGGGTGTCTATAGAAGATCGCTTCCATCAGGTTTCTGTTTTTCCCTTTGCCTAAATTCCACTTTTTCTTTGTAAACTCCTCTTCTCAAAGCCCCTAAACCCCTAAATTGCTTTCTCTGCAGTCCTACTTTCCTCCGCATAAACCCTGTCTCATTCTTCTGCACGTTTCGCCATTTTTAATCCATTTTTACACTGGAATTTGATTATATTTTCCGAGCCAGTGTTTCTCCAGCCGTATACACTGTTCTAAATGACTCCATGATTAACCGTGAAATTGCCTTAACCCAAATGTGTCAGCAAACATCGGCACGCCTCGCATTTGTGTTCCTAGCTACAGCAATGCGAGACTCCACGGTTCAGCAGACTCGCCCCGTAGTGAGAGGGTTTGGGGTTAGATTCTCGGGTAAATCGTTGCTTTTCTGTACGGTGCTCGGTAATCGCTTAAAAGTCTAATGAATTCTAAGTGTTTTTGTTGATAATAAAAACCGAAAAACATCCATTCTTGTTTTGAGCACGGGTCACCTCTTCACAGATCTGACCTATAACTTGGCTCTGGCACCACGTACTTTTCTCCACGAAGATTAAGTTCAAAGCTATACTGCGGAACATTCAAGGTACAACAGTAACATCTCAGAAACAAGATATTTGAGGACTATAGATCAAGAAAATATTCACCATGATGAGTTTTTAGCACTCAGAGTTTTGCCGTCACTGTAAAGCTTACCAGCATGTTAGCAAGCACTTCCTGATTATTGGTCAGTGAAACGTGTTATAATCAGTACAGACAGCACAGAGCAGATTAATTTTTCTCTCAAGAACTGCTTACGCAATATATCTGTACTGCGGCAAGACAGACAAAGCTGAAAATGCTCTGTTCCACCTTGTGATGTCATGATGGTTGTTAATTGATAATCACACTGGTTTCTTGTGAGAATATGAGTTTGTGTTTGTTCTTTCTTTAGATGTTAAAGGGACAGTTGGGAATTTTGGACATAGGGCCTGATTTCCTGGTGAGCCAGAGTGTTGGAGACGTGTGGGGACACTTCCATCCAGTCCTTGCATTTGGAGAGGTTGCTGGTGCTAGGCTAGTGCATGTCAATGGTCATAGTTGTGCTGCCACTAAAAACAGTCTTACCCACTCCACAGGCCCGAGGAAAAACTATTAGAACTCCAGACTGTCCATGTGAATGTCTGTGTGGATAGAATAATGTTTGAAATAAAACTAACCTTGCATTGCATGAATCGTCGCATGTTGAGGGACTATTTTCTCATATATCAGTCCGCTGCTGCCGAGTTTTCTGTCAGGAAGTACAACTCACTGCTGCTGCTCAGACAGAAATCCTTCAGATGCAACGTTGGTTTTACTTCTAAAATGATTCTATCAACACAGACGTTCACAGGGACAGTCTGGAGTTCTAATAGTTTTCCTCGGGTCTGTGGAGTGGGTAAGAATGTTTTAGTGGCAGATCAACTATGGCCATTGACATGCACGAGCCTAGCACCAGCAACCTCTGCAAATACAAGGACTGGATGGAAGATTTTAAAAAGTGTCTCCATACGTCTCCAACACTCTGACTCACTAGGAAATGAGGCCATATGTCCAAAATTCCAAACTGTCCCCTTAAAGAATGTTTATGGACCCCCAATAAACCATATAGGTTGGCTACAACACCAGTTGTTGCTCGACTATTTCCTGACCATTTTTGGCTGAAGTCTTACACCCCTTGTCAGCGACCAGTGTATAAAAGTTGTCCGTTACTGAGATTCAGTCACTTTTTCATTGCATGCGGGAAGAGAGTCAGACCTCTTTTTCGGCATTAAATCTCAAAACTCAGAACTCAGCGTAAATATGCAGGATTTGTGTGTTAAACATGTGTGAACGAAGCACAACAGAACTCCAGCTATAACTGTGATGAGGAAACAACATTATAACATACAGTAGATGAGAAAATAGCGTAATATGAGCTGTTTAAATACGTGGAAAAAAATTACGACTATTAAAAGTACAGTAATTTCACATTAATTTCACATTTCTCTCAATTTGTATATCTATAGTCTACAAATCTGCAATCATCACAGAATGGCGGGTGCATATGTTACCATGCCGACAGACGCCCAATCGGGGTCTGACTCTTGGACAATCACCGCGGCGACAGTGAAACAGTGCGTGAGGGTTAATTGTGTGTTTGGTGTCTTTGATTCGTGCCAAACCGCGAGGACATCTGTGGACACGACGAGGGGACCGCAGCCAAGTTGGACCAGGGACAGAGCACAGGGAGGGGAGCGTGTGGGGAGCGGTGTACCGCGGAGAGCTGAACGAAAAAAAGGGAGATTAGAAACAATGATGGGCGATTTTTTTCTTTTTCTTTAATTTTTTTAATTTACTGTGTCCAAATAATTTCACTTGCAGATCAATAAAGTTTGTCTAAGTCTAAATCTAAACTATAGGCAGGGTAGGAAAGGGAGTAGGGTTGCCAAAAGTATCAAAAATGAGATGCTAATCAATACTAAACCCAGTATCGGTAATAGATACTCAATTTAAGTATCAACACTGAAGAAATCTCATTATGTGATCTTTGACTGTCCAGTTTTAGAATAATCTTGGACTTGAACGTGGGTTGTGGATAAATCCGAGTCACTTCTCCCGACATCCGTTGTAAATGCGTTCCATTGCAACAGTCGGGGAAAATGTGGTTTCTCGAGAAAGTTTAATGTTTATTTTGTTGATTATGAATCCCATATACAGTGTGTAGAACAACATTTGGGACAGGCCACATATAATTCACTAGGGCTACATCTGAATTTCAAAGAACTCATTTCTCTTACATGTTTAGAAATGCTGTGTCTACTGTCAAATGATGTGAAAGAAAGTCTAATTGTCACTACAAAGTTTTTAGAAGACTGTTTTTCTACACATACACAACTTAACACATCAAAATGACAAAAAGACAGTTCCCCCATTTACTGTGTGCACCAACATTTTTACTGTGACGTAAATCCACCTGGCTCGGTCTGTACTGAAGTAGCCCGAGTTTGCGTTTCGGAACCCCGATTTGATTGTCCGTTCCATTGCACTTTCTCGAGGTGGAGGTTGGTTTTCCCTGTGTCCCGAGCACAAGAAAATTAATCATCACCGGAACCATATGGTAGTGATGACTGCTGAAAATTGCATTCTGTTGTGTTTAAGTGGGTTTTTTCAAACTTAAAATAGAAAAAAAATTGAGATAGATAGCAACATTTTGCACTTAACATGAGAAACGGAATCTTACTTTGCTTGAATCGAGAAAGAAATAATTTTACATGTCAAGTCAAATCTTCTGAAATCGAGTTAAATGTTCTTCATTTGAGTCTTTTGAATTTACCTAGATAATACTTTTTGCAGTGTGGGGAAAAATTAATGAAAAATGTACTTCCGGAACGTGAGCGAGCAGTCACTGTTGAGCTTCACTGATAAAGTCAACAACTAGCATGCAAACAGTGTGACAGTTACTTTCTGGTTCAAACACTTTTTTGTGTGTGAGAAAGTTATTTGCGTTGATGGTCACAGAGGCCAATTTCACAGTTAAGCACCTTGTTTGTTTTACTCACACTGCAAATTTCTCTGATCTGGCCAAGATTTTAAAACTTATGTCAGTTTATTCATCTTGTTTTCAGATTTATTATTTACTTACTAGTTCTGAGACTGCTTAATTCGAGTCAAGAGGTAGTTTACTTTAAGATAACTTGTCAAGTAAAATGATCTCTCTATGCAACAAGATAATTTCACTACTTTTAAGTCATTTTCAGGTAGATTTAACTGTTTATATCTTTAGCTTTGTTGCAGTGCAGCTGTGGGCCTGTGTGTGTGTGTGAGTGTGTGTAAATACCCCGAACTATCGATAAAGGCTCTAAATGTCTTCTTTAAATCTTCAGCTGTCCAATATAACTCCATCTTGTGTTACCTAATCTCCCGGAGGACCAAGCCTGACTCCAAGCCTGACCTGGCCTGACTCACATAGGCCTGACTCACATAGGCCTGACTCACATAGGCCTGACTCCAAGCCTGACCTGGCCTGACTCACATAGGCCTGACTCACATAGGCCTGACTCACATAGGCCTGACTCACATAGGCCTGAATCACATAGGCCTGACTCACATAGGCCTGAATCACATAGGCCTGAATCACATAGGCCTGACTCACATAGGCCTGACTCACATAGGCCTGAATCACATAGGCCTGACTCACATAGGCCTGACTCACATAAGCCTGACTCACATAGGCCTGACTCACATAAGCCTGACTCACATAGGCCTGACTCACATAGGCCTGACTCACATAGGCCTGACTCACATAGGCCTGATTCACATAAGTCTGACTCACATAAGCCTGACTCACATAGGCCTGACTCACATAGGCCTGATTCACATAAGTCTGACTCACATAAGCCTGACTCACATAGGCCTGACTCACATAGGCCTGATTCACATAAGTCTGACTCACATAAGCCTGACTCACATAGGCCTGACTCACATAAGCCTGACTCACATAGGCCTGACTCACATTGGTCTGACTCACATTGGTCTGACTCACATAAGCCTGACTCACGTAGGCCTGACTCACATAGGTCTGAATCACATAAGCCTGACTCACATAGACCTGAATCACATAGGCCTGACTCACATAGGTCTGAATCACATAAGCCTGACTCACATAGACCTGAATCACATAGGCCTGACTCACATAGGTCTGAATCACATAAGCCTGACTCACATAGACCTGAATCACATAGGCCTGACTCACATAGGTCTGAATCACATAAGCCTGACTCACATAGACCTGAATCACGTAGGCCTGACTCACATAGGTCTGAATCACATAAGCCTGACTCACATAGACCTGAATCACATAGGCCTGACTCACATAAGCCTGACTCACATAGGCCTGACTCACATATGTCTGAATCACATAGGCCTGACTCACATACTCCTGACTCACATAGGTCTGAATCACATAGGCCTTACTCACATAGACCTGAATCACATAGGCCTGACTTGCCCCTCACAGCTCACCTGGTCTGAACCTGCTCTTACCCCAGGCTGAGCTCTTAACAGGAGGCTGTGGTGTGTTTGAGCCGCAGACTCTGTGGCAGTGATGGATCAGAGCTCAGGTTGTGAGTGACGTGAGCATCTGCATTAAAGAGACCGCCTATGAATAATGTTCAGAGTGATCAGAGACGCACTGTCAGGATTTAAGACACAAGGCACACGCTGCAAAAAGACGAATACAATAGAGGAAAAGACTGGAATTCATCGTATAAGGCCCCAAAACCTGCTTTGCATGGAGATATGGGCTGAGAACTGAGACTTAAACTTAGACAATCTTTAGTGATCCACAAGGAAAATTATTAGGTCACAGTAGCTCACAGAAAATTATGATAACAAAGAGAAACTGTATAATAGATTTTAAATAAGTCACAAAAATAGCATGAGTGATGTCAAATAAGGAATAATTCTATAAATGTATATGTACAAGTAAAAATAAAGTATAGCAATATAGTAATAAAAATATATAGAAGAGGTCGTAAGGAAAAGTGCAAAAATGTTTGACGGAACATAGGGTTATCTGTTATGTAAGGGTGACTTATTATACACAGCAAAAACTGGAGGGTTAAAATTTCAGGGTAAAATTCAAATAAAGTTTTTAACACAAAAAGTGTTATTTTAACTATTTGAAAGTTAAATAGGGGTTCGAGTTGGGGTTATTTGTCAGAGTTGATGTGGTTGAAGTCAATTCAGCTCCCACCGCCCACCCACCACTTCAAACTCCTACGTGAGAACACCAGTTTGAGCCAGTTTTGTCCATAATTTCATCTTAAATGAACTAAAATAAAGTGTAAAAATGAAACACCTCTGTGGGTTGTTGAGCTAAATCAGGATAACCCTACAAAGTTTTATCAGCTGACTCTCAAAACGTTAGTACAACTCTTCATTTCTTGGTTTAACAGGAATTTTGGTCCAGTGTTACTTAACTAACATTTCCAAAAACGTTAAATTATCTCTAGAACAGAGTGGACTCATATAAACCCTGATAATATGTTAAAATTGATTCTGTGAGTCAATTTTAACACTCTATTATAGTATTATATGTTGCATAAGGGTGAGTTGGTGAGCAGATGTCCATGATGGAGAGCAGTTTGTCCAGACCAAGTTACAGGTCAGATCTGTGGAGAGGCGACCCCACTCAGTCAGAATGCCTGTTTTTCTAGGTATTTTTTGAGATGTAAAACCACCTTTAATTGAATAAATATAGCATAGGGCTGTTTAATGTCATACTGTGGAACATTCCAGGCAGAGCGATGACATCTCCATAGAAAGCAGGTTTCTATGGAAACCTGCTTGTTGACCACTATTTTTGCGGGGGAAAAAAGGTAAAAAAAAAAAAAAAAGGGCTGTAACAATTTTGTGCAAGTGCCTGCTGACCTATTTTGTTCTGTTCACTTCAAGAACTTAATGAGTAACTGGAAGTCACAATAGGCTCTTTCAAGTGCGGCTCATCCATTCCCAGTGTGTGAGTACGTCTCTGGCTTTGTCAATGACTGACTCTGTGCACTTAAGTATAAAAGCTCTGGGTCTCTGGTCAAGTCCTATGTTCCATTTGTAACATTTGCTGTTTCTAAGAGCTCTCACGACACTGTTTTACAAGAAGAACTGAAGTGTGTACCTGGTTAAAAGGGAAAGTGTCAGTGCTTCTCAAACTGTGGGGTGTGTACATTTGACAGTGTTTACATTTTCTGATTTTTGTCATTTCCCTTTGATTTCAGTTTCATCTCTTCTTTAATCCTTTAATCAGTCTGATCAAGGTTATTAGCTTCCATGGCTGCTCTTGTGGCTGACTGTCTGGCACACTGAGCACGCTGCAATATTTTGGAATTTGCACTAAAACAGTTTATCACAGTGTGATAAAATAAGTTATGATGCTAAATGAACATTCGTGAGTGGGATACGTGTTAAAGGGATAGTTTTGGATTTTTGACATGAATCTGTATGTCCCCATCAGCAGTGTCGCACATCAACACTGACTTACCTCCCAACAGCGTCCGGTGAGCCGAGTTCTTAGCTGGTTTTGGTGCTGATGAAAGTGTCCGACAAGTCGGCTGGAGTCATAAAAATAAAGTTTTTTTCTTCTCAAAACAATATGTGCTCAAAAGAGTGATACAGTTGAGTCATAAAAGTTAACCGTGAAAAAGTCAGACCTCATAATCGCTTGGTACTATTTTCTCTCCACTCATATCACTCCTCGCTGCTGTCAGGTGACGCCGCACACAAATCCAACACTTTTTTGAGTAGTTCATCAGTGTTTATGTGCTCAGACCGATGGGATAGAGCTAACGTGAGAGCTACAGTGATAAGTATATAAGCTTGTATAAGGTATAGAAGAATATATATCCAGCTTCAACTTGTTCCACTCTGTCCATCCTCTCTCTCTCTGCTGTTCTGTCTCCATCTGGTGAATTTGGGCATCAGTATATTCGGGTTCATAAAGATCTCCCCTTGGCTCTGTGCTAAAGGCCATGTCATCATCGTCGGTGTCGTAGTCACACATGTTGTCGTGAACTTTCCGAGCAGGAAACACAGTGAAACAGGCGCAGCTTCACCTGGTGACAGCGCGGAGTGATATGACCGGATAGAAAATAGTACTTTTTTGACAAATGTTTCACTCTTTTGAACACATATTGTTTTGAGAAAAAAAACGCCTTATTTTCGTGACCCCAGCCAACTTGACACTGTCAGGAGGTAAGTCAGTGTTGATGCACGACACTGCTGATGGGGACATACAGATTCAAGTCAAAAAACCCAAACTATCCCTTTAATCACCTGTATGTGTTAAATGCAGGTAAAGAAATGTCTCAAACTTTAGTATCTGGACATCCACTCATACCTGATCGATACAACTCACTGTCCGGGAGAACCTGAAACCTTCTGAAATCACTGACATTGACATGATACAAGAAATCAATTACCCATTTATATTTTACTCTTGACAGCCTTAATCTAAAGGTTTCTCCACACGCGGGCTGAACAGTGGCACTGACATTTCCCTTTGTATGCCCTGTTAAAAATACCCCTCTATTCTCTGGCCTATTGTTACTAAATCAGAGTGGGCTGGTGCGTATGTGAAATTACAGCATGTTGAGAAAATGACTGTAAATGTCAGGGCCTTGTGTAGAACCACAGACAATCACGCAGCTAGGGCCATAGACACCAGCGTTTGAATCTAAAGCTCCGCTTATGTTCTCCGAAGCATCAGTGAACACCGGCGACTCGTTTTTGTTCAGGAGATGAGCAAATCGTGGTTACTAGTATCGTGAAGGCAGCTTTTAGGGTTCAAGTGAGACTGCGCTTGTCTGCATCGAATTATAAGGTGCTTTTGTTGTCTGAGAAGCAGGAATTGCACGCATTGCATTACCTTCTTTGGTCATTTGACATAATCATTAGTCATATTACAATGATTTATAAGTAGCACAAAAATTACGCATAACACCTTGCACGAGTTTTCTTTTATCTAGGAGTTTGCAGTGTTGGCAAAAGCATGATAAAAAGTCTCTTCAGCAACTGTACTATTCACTCATTTACCCGTACTTGAGCTATTGTGCAGAATTTTGGGGGAAATAATTATAAAATCTATATACAAAAACGTGCTATTAGGATTATACAAAATGTGGGGTTCAGGGAGCACACAAATAGCTTATTTTTAGAATCAAAACTTTTAAAACTTCCCAATTTCATAGAATATTTGTCAGCACTTATGTTTAAAGCAAGAAATCATCAATTACCTGTAAATATTCAACATTTATTTTTAGAAAGAGAAGTGGGATACAACCTAAAAGGAAAGTAAAATATAAACATGCTCTAGCTGTTCAAACATTAATCAGTTTAAATATATATATATTGTGAATTATTCTCTTTGTGTTAATATTAAGGAATGATTAAACGAGTACATATATGCTTCTTTCCTATTCTGACTGTATAACATATGCTCAACTTCAAATGCCATAGGAGCATGTTAACCTTGTGACCCTTGTCTATTTAAATAAATGTGCTGTCTCTGCAAAGGCCTGCTTTAAACGATGGCCTAGACGTTGGGCTAGACGCTCAATTTCGGCAATTTTACATAAGCAACAAGTATAGAATTACACCTGCATGCATCAGCAAGTGTTGTGTCCAGCTATAAGAAGGTTCTCGCAGAAAGGGCTTTTCAGAGACGGGGGTTTAGGACCAGCTGATTCGAGGCCTGTACTACTCAAACCAAGAATAAAGATCTTCCTGTGGACCGCATTATGCCTTCTGAATTTTTGTTCAAGTGCCTTCAAAAACCCAATATCAACAATATATATATATATATAGGCGGCACGGTGGCTGAGTGGCAACACTCAGGCCTCACAGCAAGAAGGTTGCAGGTTCGATCCCCGGGTCACCCGGGCCTTTCTGTGTGGAGTTTGCATGTTCCTCCCCGTGTCTGGATCGAGTATTCCAAGTCTTTATAGTGATGCAATGATGTAATGGTTAAGGCCGCCACACACTACAAGAGAATTTGCCTGATTTTGGCTGCTATTTCTTCTTCCCAAGTTCAGGGAGCCGTGACCTGACTTTGTGTCTTCATGTGCGATTTTTAAGCCGCTACTCCTCGTGTGTGTGGAGTCAGTGTCTGATCGAAACCACCAAACATCAGCAACACGACAGTAACAGCCGATAAAACAGAGCGTCAGGGGCAGAGGAGCGATGGACACAGAGACGCAACATACAAACTCAGGATATAGAGAAAATTAAGACTTTTATTAAGACATTATCCATAGAAATTGTCCTCTGCAAATAATGACTCCAGTCCACAAAACCGCACTGTTAATCCAGTTTGAAAGTTCTTTGAAAGTAAAAAGGCGAAAGTTGTTCCCCATGTGTTTGTTTACGTCCACAGAGCGTAAAGCTGCAGATTAGCGATAGTGACTCTACTTCTACTTTATCTTCTCTTTTATGCGTTAAAAATCCTGTATCTGAAGTTTTGCACCACATTTTACAAATAATAATAACACAGTTTGACTTGTATCTAAATTAGAAGTGCAGAGCTCTGATCTTTGAACACTTCATAGTCTCAGTGCGAGTGGTTTTACTGTAGACAGGAAATAGCTGACGTGATCGTGCTCACAGCCTGTTTTACACAGACAGACCCGCTGCAGAGTTTGCGATCAGAGATTTTAAGTCTCATAAGTTTCTCCTTGTGTCTGTGATGTGAGCATTTTGCCGCATGTTTAAAAATTGTTTAAGACCGAAGAATCCTTTAGTGTGTCTCAGCCTTTAGTTTACTAAATTACTGTAAATGGCTTTATTTGTAGACATTATAAATACAAGTTGTACAGGGTGTAAATACAGATAAATGTGATGGAGAGAGCTCAGAGGAAACCGGACGTCAATAATAATGTTTAATTCTTGGTAAGGGGTGGGATTCAAAATGTTAATACTTCTTCCCATGACCCTTTGAGATATGTGTACATATGTAAAGGAAATTATATTATCATGTCTGCATGTACATGTATACGTGTAAGCTATTATGTACTGTATACTGACTTTGACTGGGGGAGGGTCTGTCATTTGCTTGTCTCCATGGAGATGTTACTGCATTACCTGGAGTGTTCCATGGTAGGACATTAAACACATTGAACAATCTAGCATTTATTCATTACGGGTGTTTCTATTGTTCAAAAATACTAGCATTCTCTCTGTGAATAAGGGTGACTCTCCACAGAAAACAAGCAGGCGATGGACCATCCAAAAGAAAAGTTGCGCAATGGACCTTTAACATATAGAACAGAACAGAATACAGGATGGCGGAAAATCTATTTAATCTAGTTTGGCCTCTGAAAGCTGTGAAAAGTGCTGAATAATTAGGATGCCAGATAGTAAGAGTGAACCTGTTCAGAGTTTTGAGTTTCCTGCTTTGAGATTCATATGTGCAGCACTCTGAATTCTACACATTTATCCGTTTAACCAAGACTCTCGTTGATGAATATTTGAATCTGGTTGAAGCATCAAAAGCTCAGACATCTTCCCTGAGCCCAAATGCACAAAGCGCTTACCTTCTGCACATTTTTACATACAAAATAGTCGTATTCTCACTAAAACAGGCTGAAGTATGTCTGTTGTCGCCATGTTTGTTTTAGTTGGTTTGGGCTCTTCGCCTTTGGCTGTGGTTGGTCGGCCCCCTGTTGAGTGAATTTGAACCTCACAGCGGGGGCGCCTCAAGATAGATTCTCCTGAGTTTGTGAAGATAAGTAAGAGATTCCTGTGCAAGAGGTGCCATTTTAAAGACTTTTCATTATTTAAGAGAAGGCGGCCAAAGTTTCTAAGGTCTTTTTTTTTCACTCAAGATGTTTCAGATGTCCATGAGCTTAAAGGTGCACTGTGTAACGTTTTGGTTATATGTCACTGCTCTGCCTGGAATGCTCTACACTCCATCCATCCATTTTCTTCTGCTTATCCGGGGCTGTGTTGTGGGGGCGACTCTCTAAGCAGGGACTTCTTTCACCCTGGACATTTCTTCCAGCTCCTCAGGGGGATCCTGAGGCGTTCCCAGGCCAGCCGAGACATAGTCCCTCCAGGGTCTTCCTCAGGGCCTCCTTCTTATGGGACATGCCCGGAACATTTCCCCAGGGAGGCGTCCAGAACAGATGCCCAAGTCACCTCAGGTGATCCTCTCGATGATCCTCTCAATGTGGATAAGGAACGCCATGACACTATGACATTAAACAGCTCTACCTTACATGTATTCAATTACAGCTGATTTTATTTATAGAAAAATAGGCATTCGGACTGTGAGCAGGTTTGCGTATCCACAGACCTCCTTGAAGATAGAAAGGTTTAATAACATATTGTGAACATTCCCGACAAAGCAATAACTTTTCCATGGAGAAAAGCGTTTGATGGACCCTCCACCAGAAAAATTACACACTTCACCTTTATAGCCTAAGTTCTTTCATTGTTTTATTGTATTTCTTTGTAGGGCTGTCAACATTGACGCATTAACACATGCGATTAAGGACAAAAAAATATGGCACTAATGTTTTTTTTAATGCAGATTAATCACACAATTTATTTTGAATGCTCCTCTATGGAAAGCGCGATGTGACCTGAAAGGCGGCGCAGGTTATTAGGTCAGTGATCAGGTCTGTCCATACGCGGATGTGAAGATGACAAATGAGACTGTGACTGGTGCTCAGTCGCAAATTTCTCTTTCTCTTTAGCTAAGGTAGTTTGCAGATATTGCAGCGATGAACTCTCTTTCCACAGAAGCACAAGTTTACCATCTTAAAGCAAAACAGCGATTCAGCGACAGCAACGACGCTACTTGTACCAACAAGTCGAGCAGCAATAAACTTGGTCTTTTTTTGAAGAATAATTAACTGTGATTAATTGTGATTAATCAAAAATTTTAAGTGTCATTAATCTAATTAAGAAAATTTATCGACAGCTCTATTTTTTTTTTTTTACAATATACAGTTTTGTTTGTTATGACCTTCTCTATATTTTCCCACATTTGAGTCATTCTAAGTACATTCCTGGACCCTTCCATACAGTCTGAGGGCCTGTGGGAAAAAGTCTCACATCAGCTACCCTCTAATATAAATTAATAGGAAGAGGGTCCAATTCTGGTTCCCTAAAACCCTTGGGCATGGGACAACAGACTCTTTGCCCCGTCTACTCTCCTGACCCCCGTTTTACTTCTCATCACAACCACAAAACCTCTTCTTATTTTTTGGAAACCTACACTTTCACAGTCACACTAGACTCCACATTACCCCTCCATGACACAGCCTATTCATCCTCACCTTGATAGTTTGCGTTAGGGCCACGGGGTCTTATTAGCCGAACCCCAGTATTTCTGAATCATCTACTTTTAATAGTCACATACATTCTCCCGCTCGCTCTGATCCTGAATGATTTCTGCGTGATGAATGGGCCCCGCTCCGCAGATTACACTATTGTATTTTGAAAAGCATTTCCGTGTAAGGGCCAAGCGGTGTGCACAAAACCATTAACCTGATTTATGGCTTCAGAGACAGACAAAGCCCCAAGGTGCAGCTTTTTTCGCTTATTATCACGTGAAATTATGGGAATCGATCCAAGCCATCGCAACTATAATAGAACTAACCTGTTTTTTTGTTTCGTGTTTTCGATCGTTTTTGCTTGTTTGGGGCTGAATAATTACGTGGCTTCGTTTGTTTCGTAACCGCTCTATTTGTCCAGAGATAGGAGCGCACGCCTGGGCTGTATTGTTTCACTTATTTATTTATTTCGCTTTTATTTTACCGAGCAGAACATTAAGAACAAATTCCTTTTTACAAACTGGGATTAACAGGATGTGCAGATGCGTAATGTCCCAACTGCCTCAAGGGGACACTGTAAACTCGACATAACTTATTTTGAGCTTAAATTGGCGATATGTTGATGACTATTTTTAGGATTAGGTGAGCCAATGCTTTATTTTATTATCTTGACTGAGATTATGGAACAGTAACATCATTTTTTGTACCTCTTAAAGATCTGATATTGCGCAAAATTGATTCTTGTGAGGTTTAAAATATGTTCGAATGCTGTTACCTACTCAAAACATACCTGGAGCTGTGTTTTGTTCAGATTTCCAAAGGCCAAAATGCTCTGTTCCAGCTTGTGATGTCATGGAGTGGTAGTTTTCATGTTAACAGCTACCCTTCACGTTTAATTTAGTAGAGATGGGAAATTCCAGGGCTGAAATCACCCAAATGATTCTAGTAAAGGTGTGTGGGCTTGCCTTTCTGTAGAACTGACTCATAACTTGGCCTGCATAGTGGTATCAACATTTTGACTTCATGGAGATAGATCAGATTAATGCCATACTGTGAGACAATCACATCAATCACATCACCATGGAGACAAGTAGGTGATCCTCCACCCTCATAAACTGTATATAAAGAAGTGGGTTTAGTGAGTGACCCACAGCCTTCAGCTCCAGTCAAATGAAGCGCATGAGGATAGCAGTTATAGGAGCGAATTTGGAGCCACTTCCATGCAAGGAATACAAATTTATTTATAAAAAAGCAAAATAAAAACACCAGGATCATGTAGAGCAGGGGTCTCCAAACTTTTTTTTTTTTTTTTGTGGGAGCCATATTATCGCTTCTGACTGTGATGTCGGGGGTGTCCAAACTTTTTTCATTAAGGGGCACATATTAAAACACAGACCAATGTGAGGGCCAATCAATGGTCATAGACTGGTGGTCAAAACAGTAAGTAATTCAAATCTGTGCATTTATAATAGGTTGAATGACCCTCCAGACCTTTGTTCAGGCTTAGACCCTCATAAGGACACACTAAATTTGCACTAAAAGGTAGATTTCAAAAACATGCAGTAAAAAGTACTACTTACGGTAGTACAGGCCACTTCACCTGGAAGTCTGAGGGCCAAAAGAATTTGGTCTGAAAGCCACATTTTGGACATGCCTGGGGTCGGCCGTATAACAGAATTGTTTGACCCAGACCAAAATGAGCACCAGCAGGACTCATTGTGTTGTAGAAATGACTAGCCCGGCACAGCCATCCACAATACTATATCAACACATAATTCCTGGCAAATTTTTCTTCATTGTTACTAGTGGTTTGCAAAAGTAGTAAGTACTTCACACTTTCTTTTAATTTGAAAACACAGATATTCTATTTCTTTATTTTTGCATGCGTTGACTCTCACTGTTTGATCTCGAGCTTGTCAGGTGACGAAAATTCAAAGGCAAATCTAAATATGTCATATAATTATTTAAATACACAGATAAATACTTCATGTAAATGTAATGTTTTAATTGAAAAAAATCAACAAAATACAAGTTGAAGACATGTTATTATTTGCCAAAAAGTAATAAAATAGGCCATGACATCTTTTTAGGATTGCCTCCTAGGGCCAGTTCAAGTGAGGGACTGGAGGGCTGGAGTCAGTTAGTCCAGCCTTAGTTTGACCCCTGTGGTAGAGCATTTCAGTTCTTTGCAGACTTTAAACCTTACTTTGTTTTTTTTTTTTGTTTTTTTTTACCT
The DNA here is from genome assembly GCA_034769755.1 of Odontamblyopus lacepedii. Taxonomy (NCBI): domain Eukaryota; kingdom Metazoa; phylum Chordata; class Actinopteri; order Gobiiformes; family Gobiidae; genus Odontamblyopus; species Odontamblyopus lacepedii. Next base: position 30,006,011 of record CM068365.1, on the reverse strand, counting down.
CTGCCAACTTTTAAAACCTCCATCCAGAGTATTTTACTGGATCACATTCTTTTGACACTTTTATATCTTTAATCTGCAAATGATTCACTGTCTCATGTCTCTATTTACTGTTTTATGTTATGGTTGATGTGTGAGTGTATTCTGTTTGTGCTTCTGTTTTATACTGTTCTCAATTGACTTAAAAAAAAAAAAAAAATTGAATAAATAAAATAAAATAAATAAAAAAGCAGGTTAACACAGACCAAAATGCAAAGCTCAATGCAGCAATTACAGAAAAGGGGTGACAATTTTTCCATGTAAAGTCAATCAGAGCCAGAGTCGATTGATCCAGAAGTGCCTCCATGCTCACTTCCTATTTATATATACTGTATGCTCCAGCAGAAAAGTTACACAGTGCACCTTTACAATCTATCTTAACCTTATAGATAGCGGTGGTGCTGTTTCCTTGTCTTCAAAACACCACAAATTCCTGTCTCTACTTGGCGCTGTCAGGGATGAGGCTGGTGTCTGTGACTGGGAAGCTGAAGACCTCATCTCCATTCAGATCAGGCGTCTCTTTCTTTGAGGAGTAAATCTGTACACGTTTGGGCCAAGGAAAGCAAGATACTACAAGCATGATTTAGCAAAACAAAGAGGTAGTGTCAGTTCAACCGTGAAGGCTGTATTTTAACCTTGTTCTTATCTATGTCTCTGTCAGCCAATCACAGCGAGGGATGTTTGACTCTCAACCAGGCACCTTGCAGCTATTCATATAAATGTACTCACTCTACCCTCCTTTATTTCGCTGTTATGTTATCTACAATTCTCCTTTTTTATATTTTAGGGTTGTATCCACAGTTAGTCCAGGATTAAACCAGGGTTAAATCATCTCTAAACCAAGTCTGCATCAGGACTAAACCAGGACCAAACCTGAACCAAATCAAGACCAAACCAAGACCAAATCGGAGAGAAACCAGGATCAAACCTGAACCAAACTAGGACCAAACCAGGGCCAAACCAGGACCAAACCTGAACCAAACAAGGACCAAACCTGAACCGAACTAAGACCAAACCGGGGCCAAACCAGGACCAAACCAGGGCCAAACCAGGACCAAACCAGGGCCAAACCAGGACCAAACCTGAACCAAACCAGGACCAAACCTGAATCAAACAGGACCATACCAGGACCATACCAGGACCAAACTAGGACCAAACCTGAACCAAACCAGGACCAAACCTGAACCAAGCCATGACCAAACCAGGACCAAACCTGAACCAAACCAGGACCAAACTACCATCAAACCAGGACCAGTGTGAAGGCAGCCCATGTCCATTTAAGGCTGCATTCACACTCACACATACACAACATCGAATCAGGAACAAAACTGGGACTAAACCTGGACTTAGGCTAGATCTGGACTCAACTAAATCTACATCAGGACTAAACCAAGTCTACTTAAGGACGGCAAACAGGCCAAGTACTACATGCTTAAAGGTACAAAACTTCTCTTCTTTTCTCAGTGAATTACTACACAGTTGCTGCATTGGCAGGAATATTCCACCGTATGGCATTAAACGGTTTGGCAATAAAAAAGACCACACTTAATTGAATAATGTAAGACTGAAGTTAAATGTTATAAAGCAAAACTTAAGGCTGGACTTTGTTGTGTCCAGTTCTTAGTCTTTTTTTTATCAGCTTTAGAGCAAACTATGTAAATTTGCAGCTTTCTGATCAAACGTAACATTTCCGGTGGAGGATTTGTCAAACGCTTTTCTCCATGGAGATCGCTTTGTCTTGAATGTTTCACAGTATGGCATTAGACCTTTCTATCTTCATGGAGACCAAACCAGACCAAGTTACAGGTCAGAATGCCTGGTTTTGTAGGTATTTTTGAGATATAAATCCACCTGTAATTGAATAAATATAAATGTAGATCTGTTTAACGTCACACTGTGGAACATTCCGTGACATATCCATAGAAACAAGTGAGCGACGGACCCCCAAACACCTACTCCGACCTTCTGCAGCGTGAATATCCGGTACTGTACCTTTGAGCGTCTCCTGGTTCAGTAATGCAGTACAGTAAGTTGTAATGAGGAGACACTTTATATATTAGATCTGTCACTTTATGTTATAGGCTCCTACTGGGCTGACACTCTACAAGACTCCACTGTACGCCGCGCTTTGGTGACATGAAAAGCGGCTCGTGTCAAATAACGTCAGATGAAATTTTAATGATCCTTGTGAGAAACTGGGTCAGGAGTAAAACAGGCAAACACCAAACAGAGCGAAGATTAGAGAGACTGCACAGCTTTGTCATGCTAATGCACACTTGTTTGGAAATGGAAAGAATCCACACATTGTTAACAAATGAAGCGCTTACAAGTTTACATTCGCGCAATCCTGACAGTGCTGTACTCTGCAGAGGAGTGAGCGCCGTGCATATTAAAGACTGCAGCACAGAGGGAAGGAGGGAGGGAGGGATGGAGGGAAGGAGATTACTCAAGGTTTTATCCAACCTGGGACCTGGATGCAAAGCAAATATTTAAATGCATTATTAAAACAAGCTGTACTTTGTTTTATAAGGGAACTATATTCTGTTGGTTTTGTTCAAGGTAGTATCAGTAGAAGCAGCAGCAACAGAAGTAGTAAAAACAACTGCAGTAGCTGTATTACCACTACTGCTACTACTACTGCTGCTATTATGCTTTTAATGCACTTTACAGGCTTTATTATTCACTCATTTCAAGTCCTTTATCGGTGCATTGTGTAACATGTCTAGTAGAATGTCAAATGCTTTTCTCCATAGAGATGTTATTGCTTTGTCTGGAATGAATAATAATGCATCAGTTTTATATAGCACTTTTATTGGACACTTAAAGACGCGTTACAGAGCATTATTCATTCACTCCAGACCCGGTGGTGGTAAATTACTATTGTAGACACAGCTGCCCTGGGACAGACTGACAGAAGTGAGGCTCCAATCTGCACCATCAGCCCCTCCAACTACCACCAACACTCACACACACTCCACTTTCATACTAGGTAATGTGGGTGAAGTGTCTTGCCTAAGGACACAACAACAGGTTGTTTTTTTTTTTTGCCACTGGCGCCCATCCTGTGGCACCTGGAATTCCCAGTGGTCTCCCATCCAAGTACTAACCAGGCCCAGCCCTGCTGAGGTTCTGAGATCTGACGGGATCAGGCTTTGGCAAGTCGGTAAGGCCCATACTGGCTTGACCATACCATGGCAAAGGTCAAATTCAACTGGACGAATGTTTATTTAGGTCGAGAACATTTCGCAGCTCATCCAAGCTGCTTCTTCACTTCTGGTCAGAATGGTGGTGGACACTGCTTTAAGTCTGCCTGCCGCTAAGTACTTTGTAATAGACGATTATCACAATGGCAGGAAATGTCGCGATGTTGAGTCGCACAACTTCCGGTCAATGCTTTTCTATGGCAAAATTCCTGTGGAAAAGTGTTGCACATTTCTGACCAGCTTCATAAATCTGCCCCAACACCAAATCTTCATCCAACAAGGTCGACAAAGAACATATTCTGTCCATGAAGAATTTATCCACATCTATCAAGGGAAAAAAGACGAAAACTTAAAGGAAACAACGACAAGCATTAGTGAAACTACTGAGCAACACGTTGTGGTCATGAATAAAACATAAATAACTTGTTCACTCAGACTGATTCTAGAATTAAAATTAAAAATTGATTTTGTGGTGTTGATATATAGATAGATAGATTTGTGCAGTTTAAATGGTCGACATTTAATCTGTGAACATCTATAGCATTTAAACTGCACAAATCTCTCGGTCTATGCTAATACATTTACAGCACAAAATCGATTTTTAGTTTTAATTCTAAATCAGTCAGGGCCTGCTTGTGGCCGCTGAGGTAAGTTTATTGTCATACCATGGAACTTTCCTGACAAAACAATAACTGCTGCTTGGATGAGTGGGCGAGCATTCTACCAACTGAGCTACTTCTACACAAAAGTCTTCTTCGAGTGCGTCCAAGCCCGTCTGTGTTTACGTCAGGAGGGTTGAGTCATTGCATGTTTCATATAACAAGTCTTTTCTCTCAGTGTCCCTTGAGACAGGCAGCTCAGTGTTAAGACTTCTGCCTCGGTCACGGTTTCTTTTCAGGCTGGTCGTGATTTCAGGACCAAGGACAGCTCTGCAGCATTTCAGTCATACAAAGGAGGAAACCACAAATCACTGTTATCTCATTCATTTATGTTTGGATATGTCCCTGAAGCATTTTTTCTTCTTAGGCATGTGCACAATTGCAAAGTAGTACCAGTAATAGTTGTATTATTAGTCTTATTAGTAGTAGTAGTAGAAGTATTTTTTGTAGTAGTTGTAGTAGTAATAGTAGTAGTAGTAGTAGCTGTAGTAGTAGTTTTTGTAGTAGTAGTAGTAGTAGTAGCTCTAGTAGTTTTTCTGTAGTAGTAGTAGTGGAAGTAGTAGTAGTAATAATAGCTGTAGCTGCAGTAGTAGAAGTAGTAGCAGTTTTTGTTGTAGTAGTAATAGCAGCAGCAGCTGTAGTAGTATTTTTTGTTGTAGTAGCTGTAGCTGTAGTAGTAGATGTAGTAGTAGCTCTAAGAGTTTGTAGTAGTAGTAGCTGTAGTACTTTTTTGTAGTAGTGGAAGCAATAGTAGTCGTTTTTGTAGTAGTAGTAATAGTAGCAGCTGTAGTAGCATTTTTTTTGTTGTAGTAGCAGTAGTAGTAGCTGTAATAGTATTTTTTGTAGTAGTAGTAATCGTTTTGTTGTTGTAGTAGGAGTAGCTGTAGTAGTTTTTTGTAGTAGTAGCAGCAGCAGCAGCAGTAGTAATAGTAGTAGTAGTAGTAGTAGTAGTAGTAGTAGTAGTAGTAGTAGTAGTAGTAGTAGTAGGGTATTTACACGTTTGACATTATTGTTTTAGATATAAACAAAGTGGCTTTCAATGTATTTTGTTCTTCTCAATTATGTGTAGAAAATACACTCTGGAGTTGGCAGTCGTAATATCTCTAGTAGTTGTAGTAATCCTTTTAATTATTGTATTTTCTGTCACATGTGTTTGTGTTTATGGGCAGTGGTTTGCAGTACTACACACTCAGATACTTGATGCTTTTGACAGTCAGCAGCTTTTGTGCCATAGATCAGTGTTGTTGGTGTCAATTCATGAGGGGGAAGTGTGATTGATTCGATTGTAAAACGCGAACATCAAGCCAATGGATTGTTTGTGGTTCTGAAACCTTTTTAGATCAGTGTTGAGGTTTACAAGAATGATCTACATGGATTAAGACTAAAGAGACAATAAGAAGCACGCGGTTTGTTCTTTAAAGTGCCTGTACTCCACGTTTTTGCCATGTTTTTGATCAAAATGTGTCAGATGTATTGTATAAGCAGCTCTTGAGGTCAAAATACGTCTGCTGTGTACTGTATGCATTGTAAAGAGCGATTGGCCCATAATCAGGAAGTGTGAGGTTAGCATGCTAGTTGTTGGAAGCTTTACTGTCATGGGAAAACTCTGCACTGGTCTGAAAGTTGTGAAAACCTCTCATAAACTCGTCGAGGTGAATGATTCGGATGCTCAAAATACATAAGATATGCGAGGAATAACTTTGGACCAGTGCAAACTGTTTTCAGACAGCGTAAATCAGATCTAGCTCCTTAAATAACCTCTTCCTTATTTCTGCTCCTTCTGCTGCAGGGAAAGCGTACGCTCCTGAGTTCTACTATGACACGTACAGCCCGGTGTGGCAGAACAGGCCCAGGGTGTACGGCTTCAAACTGCAGTGGACCCAGATGAACCCCAACGCAGTGGACCGCATTGTGGCCTACAGACTCGGCATCAGACAGGTACGCCTCCTGTTTCCTTTTTAGATTTATTTTAGAACATCTGCCAGGATTTATTTGTTTTATTTCAAGATTTCTCGAAGTTTTGCTCAAGTGCAGATGTTAAAACGCAATGGTAAAAAGGTTAACAATAGTGATACAGTGAACATACCTAATGGAATAACAGAAGGGCTTTAAAGAGACTATTCATGTATTACTGTAATAATAATACAAAACGCACTGGATTTATATAGTGCTTTTCTGGTGCGGACAGAACTGCTGCTGCCAATCCGCACCCTCACACAGTGCGATATTAATGTAAAAAACAACAATGCATCCTATTTTTTTCCCTTTATTTTCTATTTTTTATCTATTATTGTTGCTACAGCTGCCCTGGGACAAACTGATGGAGAAAAAAAAGACTGGAAAACTACACCATTGCCCCATCCGACTACCACTAACCACTCAAGTATTCACCACATCCACACTAGACAAGATGATTGAAGTGTCTTGCCTAAGGACACACAGACAAACCAAGTGGGAATCGAACCTGTGATCTTCCTCTGTAGCTGTAGTAGCAATAGTATTCTTTAATATGCGCTTTAATGCTTCTGGGTGCAGGACTTTTTTTTTTTTTTGGTCACCTGTTTGTCTCCATGGAGATGTTACCGCTTGGCCCGCAATGTTCCACAGTGCGACATTAAACTTATCTAGCTCCAGGTGGCACCTTCAAGCAAGTCACAGGTCAGATCTGTGGAGAGGCGACCCTGTTCATGGAGAGAATGATTGTTTTTGTGAGCAATAGAAACACCCGTAATTAATAAATACTAGATCAGGCATGTCCAAACTACGGCCCTCAGACTAACTGTTTTGGCCCTCAGGCTTCCAGGTGAATTGGCCCATACTACCACATACATTTTGTATTTGTATTTATTTATTTATTTATTAAAGGGACAATGCATATTAAAAGACAAGATAATCTAAGAAACAAACATGTACTTGTAAATATGCAGGATTGTAGCAAACGCTAATTTCCATCTTTAGTCTCTTGCTGGACCAAGGCCACATCACCCGCCCACTTCATAAAACATGAGAAAAACCTACAACACCCCTGCTCACATACGTCACTCAATATAAAACACACTCATACAATGTTTGTATTAAAATGTACAGGTAGATATAAAACTCTCATTACTTACACATGCACAGCACTAACATCTATTTACAGATCTATATACAAATATGCAAATATACAAATATTATTATACTACTACTAATTTAGTGTGTACTTTTGAGGGTCAAAGCCTGAACAAAGGTCTGGAGGGTCATTCAAACCTGTTCCAAATGCACAGATTTGAATTACTCACTGTTTTGACCCTCAGTCTATGACCCTCGATCGACCCTCACACTGCTCTGTGTTTTAATGTGTGGCCCTTGATGAAAAACGTTTGGACACCCCTGTGCTAGAGAGATGTGTTTAATGTCATATCATGGAACGTTCCAGGCAAAGCAGTAACATCATATTTGTTCTTTTTTTTATTTTTCGTGGCCCCACTGTCACACTGTAGTACCTGGTATTCTCTGTATTCCCAGTGGCCTCCTATCCAAGTCCTAACCAGACAGACACAGCCCTGCTTAGCTTCAGAGATCTGAGGTCATCAGGCTTTGATCAGGAGGTTTGGGTTATAGTCATAATTCCATAACTTAATTTACCTGTATCAAGCAAAATACATAATAAAAGTGTGACTCTGCTGCTGAAAAAGTGAGTGTGAGGCTGCTGGGCCTGCAGATTTCTCGTCGTATAGATACTGTCGCAGAGTATTTGTCTGTCAGGCCAAAGCTCCAACACTATCACGCCGATAGCATCTATTGGGGCCGGTCTAATTGCAGATAGCGGCTTTAAAAAGCAAGATCCCTATTTCCGAGCGCTTCCAAATATTCGCGTTAAATATAGTCCCTGGGCCTATCTGCTAATATCTGCAGACAGCACCGTGAAAATAAAGACGTTTAGCAGCCGTTTAGAACCCATCGTGCCAAGACGTCCGTGAATTTGCAGCGAGACTCCCGCGTTTCCGATCTATTCGCACAACAGTTTAAAATAGTCTAAACGCTCAAAGCTCAGCAGTTTTCACCGGAACGCACGTTGCTGCTGCTCATCCATCCAAGCGGCGTCAGAATTAACCAGCCTCCCCGACTCTGGATAATATCATTTCATGTGGGCTGCGTCCTCGGGGAACTGGAGCTTGAAAACATCGGGATCGTTTTTGTTTGTGTAGCGGAGGGATTTCGCCGGCGTCGCGTTCGCTCTCCTGGTCCGTTTGGTAATAAATGACGGGAGTTTGCTCGTGCTTAGGCTCCGGAACAAGCGCAAATGTTTCTGTCTTTCTCCTTGTTTCACTCTCTTTTCTCCATCTCTTTTCCTCTTTCCTCTGTTTTCTGTGGCAAATATATTCATGGAGAGGCTGAGTTTGAAGAGAGGTGGAAAAAATAGGAGAGAGAGAAACTGAGAGGGTTAGAGAGGAAAATAAAGAGGGAGAGAGCAAGAGGGAGAGAGAAAGAAGGAGACAAAAATAGAGAGGTGGGAGAAAGAGAGAGAGGAAGGAGAGAGCGAGAAGAGGGAGAGACAGACAGAGGGGAGAGAAAGAGAGATGGGAGAAAGAGAGGAAGGAGAGGGAGAGAAAGTGAGAAGAGGGAGAGACAGAGAGGTGGGAGAAAGAGAGGAAGGATAGAGAGAGAAGAGGGAGAGACAGAGAGAAAGGGAGAGAGAGAGAGGTGGGAAGAAGAGAAGAAGTAGAAAGAAAAAGAGGGAGAGAAAGAGAGGGGAGAGAGAGAGAGAAAGGGAGAGAAAGAGAAAGGTGGGAGAGAGGAAAGAGAGAGAAGAGGGAGAGACAGAGAGAGGAGAGAGACAGAAGAGAGAGAGAGGTAGAAGAAAGAGATGAAGGACAGCGAGAGAAAATGGAGAGACAGAGAGAGGAGAGAGAGAAACAGAGAATGACAGAGAGTTGGGAGAATGAGAGGAAGGAGAGAGAGAGAGAAAGAGAGAGAGGTAGGAGAAAGAGAGGAAGGATAGAGAGAGAAGAAGGAGAGAAAGAGGAGAGAGACAGAGAGAGGGAAGAGAGAGGCAGAGAGAAAGGGAAAGAAAGAGAGAGAGCTGGCTGAAAGAGAGGAAGAAGAGAGAGAGAGAAGAGGAAGAGGCAGAGTGAAAGGGAGAAAAAGACAGAGATGGGAGAAAGAAAGAGAAAGGAGAGATAAAACAGGGGAGAAAGAGAAGATGGCGAGACAGAGTGAGGGGAGAGAGACAGAGAGAAAGGGAGAGAAAGAGAAATATGGGAGAAAGAGGGGAAGGAAAGAGAGAAGAGGGAGAGAGAGGAACTGGTGAAAGGAAGGTAATGTGAGAGTAAAGAGGGAGAAAGTGAGAGGGTTTGAGGAGAGCAAGTGGGATAGAAGATGTCTCTCTCCCTTTCTCTCCATTTCTTCCTCTCTCCCTCTCTTTTCTGTAACACATATATTCATAAGAGTGGGGGAAGTGGGGTGGAGGGAGGAGAGAGAGTTGGAAGAGGGCAAGATGTTTAACGCAGAGAGAGAGGTGGAGAAAGATGCAAGGATGAGAGAGATAGAGAGAAAGAGGAATAGAAGAGAGGTGAGAAAAGCAAAGGGATCTTGCTCTCTTCCAGTTCTCTCCTTCTCTACCCAATGTCACATTCTCTCTCTGTGTTCCCCCACCTTTATAATAAAACAAATATTTCCCTCTTTTCTTTCTTTCATCCTCTCTTTTCCTCAAACCTTATGAATAGATTTGTGTTGCAATCAATTTCCCTCTTTCCTTCCTCTCTCCTCCCTCTCTTCACCGCTGTTATGAATACATTGGTGTTAAAAACAAATCCAATTTTTCTATCCACCCGCTCCCTCCCTCCTTCACTGTCCTCTCCCTCCCTCCTCCCTTTCTCTCTGTTTATTTCCCCTCCTCTCTTTTCTGCTCTCCCTCCTCTCTCTCTTTCTTTCTTTCTTTTCTCTCTTTTTCTCAGTCCCTCTCCCTCCTCTCTTTAGCTCTCTCACCCCCCACTTTCCCCTCTCGCTACCCCTCTCTCTTTCTTTCCCTCTTCTCTCTCTCCCCCTCTCTTATGAATACACTTTTTTGTCATAAAAAATCCACTTTTCCGCTCTATCTCTCTTTCTTTCTCTCTCTCCCTCTCCTGCCTTCCTTCTCTCACATTCTCTTTCCCTCTCTCTTCTCTCTCTCTCCCCTCACCCTCCTCTCTGTCCTTTTTTTTCATTCTCTTCCCCCTCTCTCTCTGCCACCTTCCTCTTTCTTGTCCCCCTCGCTCTTTCTGTCCCTCCTCTCTCTCTATCCTCCTGCCCTTCTCTGTCTTTCTCTTTCACCCCCTCTCTCTTCCTCTCCTCCTGCCCCCTTCTTTCTCTCACAGTTCCCCTTTCCCTTCTCGCTCTTTATTCTCTCTCTCCCCCTGCCCCCCTCCTCTTCCCTCTCTCTTTATCTTCCTCTTCTCTCTCTCTTTAACACTGCCCCCCTTTCTGTCCTTCTCTCTTTCTCTTTCTCTTCCTCTTCCTCTCCTCCTGGCCCCCCTTCTTTCTCTCACACTCTCTTTTCCTCTCCCTTCTTTCCCTCTCTCCCTGCCCCAGTTCTTTATTCTTTCTTTCTCTCTCTCTCTCTGCCACCCCCTTCTTCTCCCCCTTGCTCTTTCTCTCCCTCCTTTCTCTCTTTCTCTCTACCCCTCTCTTTCTTTTTCTTCCTTCTGTCTCTCCCTGCCCCCTCTTTTTATCCCCCCTTTCTCTCCTCCTCTCTCTTTCTCTGCTCCCCTCTTCTCTGTCCCTCTCTCTTTCTTTCCCTCTTCCTCTCCTCCTAGCCCCCCTCTTTCTCTCACACTCTCTTTTCCTCTCCTTTCTCTCTCTCCCTGCCCCCTGCAGAGAGAGAGAAAGAAAGAATAAAGAGTTATTCTTTCTTTCTCTCTCTCTCTCTGCCACCCCCTTCTTCTCCTCCTCGCTCTTTCTCTCCCTCCTTTCTCTCTACCCCTCTCTTTCTTTCTCTTCCTTCTCTATTCTTTCTGTCTCTCCCTGCTCCCTCTTTTTATCCCCCCTCTTTCTCTCCTCCTCTCTCTTTCACTTTCCCTCTCTCTCCCTGCCCTCTCTTTTTCTTTCTCTCCTCCTCTCTCTCTCTGTCCCTCTATCTTTCCCTCTCTCTCCCTCTCTTCCTGCCCCTCTTTCTCTCACTCTCTTTCCCTCTCTCTCTCTTTCCCTCTCTCCCCGTCTCCTCCTGTCCCCTCTTTCTCTCACTCTCTTTCCCTCTCACTATCTTTTCTTCTTGCTCAATCTCCTCCTGCCCCCCTCTTTCTCTCACTCTCCTTCCCTCTCTCTCTCTTTCCCTCTCCTCCTGCCCCCCTCTTTCTCTCACTCTCGTTCCCTCTCTCTCTTTCCCTCTCTCTCCCTCTCTTTCTTCTCCCCTCTTTCTCTCACTCTTTCCCTCCCTCTCTCTCTCTTTATCTCCATGCCCTCTTTTTCTCTCTTTCTCTCTCTCTCCCCCTCTCTTCTGAGTCCATCTGTGCTGCTGGACAAATCCCATGCAGCACTTTGGAGAAAATCAGCCTTTTTCAGAATTTCAATTTGGACATGTTAATTTCATTCCACCTTTTCACCCTCCTCTCTCGGTGCTCGCTCGAGTTTTTGTGCAGCCATTATTTCATCCCTTCAAGGCTAAACAAACATGCCTCTGTTTACTCTTTCCCAAAAAAAATCTTATTCGTAATATTTTCATTTTTCCAATTATTTACCTCACCGCGAAAATGTAAATTACAAACCAGAATTATCTGGTTTCTTTTTAGCGAACCATCTGGCCTGGCAAACACTGTGGGATAATTTAATGTGCTGTTTTGTTCCTTTCAGATGTGGAGTCTCTTCCAATCATCGCTAACACTTCACACAGCTAATGTTTTAAGTCTCATTTTAACCCCACTCTCCCCATTCAAGGTACTTTAACTGTTCTGCAAGTGAAAGACTGAAAACGTAAACTGTATAAAGTAGTGGACTAAAGGTCTCCACACACTACAGGAGAATTTGCCCGATTTTGGCTGCGAGTTTGTGGAGGTGTGACCCGACTTTTTGTCCTCGTGCCGCTACGGTAACAGTCGATAAAACAAAGCGTTAGGGGCAGAGGAGTGACGGACACAGAGACGCAACATACAAACTCGGGATATACTCACCTCTCGTAAAGTTGCAAATTTAAATTGAAGCGTCTCATCTACATTATCTGTAGAATTTGTAGTCTGCAAATAATGACGTCCAGGCCACAAAACCACAATGTTAATCCAGTTTGAGGCGTTCTTTAAAAGTAAAAAGGCGAGATAGTTCCTCACGTGTGTTTGTTTACATCCACACAGCGCACGGATCGAGGTGAAGCTGCAGATTAGCGACAGTGACTCTACTTCCTGTGGACTTTATCAACCGTCGGCGCATTAAAAATGTATCTGAAGTATTGCACCAATTTCATAAATAATAGTTTTGTTTTGCATCTAGAAGTGCAGAGCCCTGATCTTTGAACACTTAAGAGTCTTAAAGCAACTCTAAACAGGAAACTTCTGACATGAGCTGCACTCACAGCTTTATATCCTGTGGTCTGCAGACAGATCCCGCTGCACTGTTTGTGATCAAAAATTTAAAATCTCATCAAATTCTCCTTGTGTCTCTGGTGTGCGCTTTGTGTCGCACGTTTAAAAATAGTTTAAGACTGAAAAACCCTGTAGTGTGTAGCAGCCTTAAGGCATTCTAATTATTTTTCAAAGTTCTCCTTATTTTGTCATCAATTTGAAATTAAAGGTGCAATATTACACAGAATTGACTTTTATTCAGGTTAGAAAGTTGAACAAACCTTTTGTTTCATTCTAACCCTTTCTTATTAGTCTGTCTGCAAAGCTCAAAACGCTCTTTAATTTGCACCATATTTCATAAATAATAATAACACAGAACTTGCAGTGCTCTGATCTTTGAACACTTCAGAGTCTCAGAGCGAGTGGTTTTACTGTAGACAGGAAACAGCTGACAGGATCCTGCTCACAGCTTAATATCCTGTGGTCCGCACACAGATCCTGCTGCAGTGTTTTCAATCTGAGATTTAAAATCTCATCAGATTCTCCTCATGTCTATGGTGTGTGGTTTTTGTTGCACGTTTAAACATTGTTTAAGACCAAAAAAATCCTATAGTGTGTGATGGTCTTTAGGGAGAGTGACGTCTGTCATCATGACCTTGAAATATAATATTGGTGATCTTGATGTGGGTGGAATACATCAATAAACAGGCTTTTTGTTTCTGCTCATCATAAACAGAAACACATCAGGGGCGGAGTCTGAAGTGTGGATACTTGTTAGACCAATCACACTGTTCCTTATACCTCCAGACACCGCCCCATTCACCTGTTTAGTGTTGACATTGCTGTTGACACTGGGGTTACGTTCTAAAAATAACCCGCAATAGGTGAAATCTACGAAGAAGTCAGCTTTATTTTTACAATTATTCCATATGTTTTAAGGCTGTAAAACCCTCTGATCTGAGTGGAGAGCAGGGACAAATCAGCCCATGATCTAAACTGAGGAGCACGGGGGGTGAAAAACATAGTTATGGGAAGTTGTTATCGCTGTTTTTATTCTTAAAAACAGACATGATGCCTTTGATTACACAGAACATGCATAGATTCTCCCTTAGCCAATCAGAACACAAAACACAATGCACGTTCATACAGTGTAAAAAAAAACGTAAAATTGTCCCCCCCCAAAATCAGTGAAACAGCGAGGCCGCGACAGGTGAACCCCCCCTTCTCTATCTCGTTTTTCTCTCTGTTCTCTCTCCGCCTCTCTTTCTCTCACCCTCCTCTCTCCATCTTTGTCTCTTTCTCTCTTTTAAATACATTTATGTTGTAAACAAATCATTTTTTCCTCTCTCTTTCTCTCCCCGCTTTCCCTCTCTTCCCCTGCCCCTCTTCACTCTCTCACTCTCTGCATGTCTTCTTCCTGTTTTTCCTCTCCATCTCTCTCCGTCTCTCTTTCTTTCTTGTAGTTCTTATAGCTGCCATAATGTCGTGAAGTCATTTGAAACCCTGCATGTCTTTTTAATGTTTTCCTGTTTTTTAATAAAATCTGCAGCCGCCAGTATAGAGTAAGAAAATTGCCTTTGGAATGAGAAACAGATTGGTCCATTTGCAGTTAATATTGCTTGAAATAAGATTTGATACGTAAATTGAAGCCAGCCAGAAATATACTTTGAAATAAGTTCGGTGTAACGAATAAGCCTCAGCGAGTCACATGTACTTCCCGTCAGATGACTTTGTAAACTTTGTAAACTTTGAGCCTTCCCATTATATTATTTAAAGGTGGACTATGAGACTTTTCTGGTATAGGGTCTGTCACCTCTTGTTTCCATGGAGACGTGATTGCTTTATCTGGAATGTTCCACAGTATCATTAAGCTTATCTTCGTAAAGAGAAGCAGGGAACAGTCTGTGGAGAGGCAAGCCGACTCGCAGCAAAAATCCATATAAACCTACACTGAATCAACACAAGACAGATCTAAGAGTTGTTGTATGGGAATCAGGAAGTGTGCAGTTAGCATGGTCGCTTTTAGCTTTTCCAACACCAAAACTCACTGCAAATTGTGAAATGTGAAAAGCGGAGAATTAGGGCCAGATACTTATGTAATATACTCGTACTTGTACTCGTTAAACTTTTGCCGATATCACTATTACACAACACATTCTGCAGTATCCTGGTGTCAGTATCCCGAATAAGCCAGAATCCTGGTTATGAGAAACAACATAAATAAAGCGACTGTAGCGACATCATTGAGACTGCTGCACTCGTGCGATCTCTGAAACGTTTAACATGAACCATCTCCAACGCCACATACACACAGAACAGACTCACCATCAGCAGAACATCTTCTGTCACAGAAAGAACACTCATAAGAACAGACTCACCATCAGCAGAACATCCTCTGTCACAGAAAGAACACTCATAAGAACAGACTCACCATCAGCAGAACATCCTCTGTCACAGAAAGAACACTCATATTCCACTGAGTTGTGTCCTTTAATCTGACAGAAGCTGACCACATCGGCACTTATACTGTATGCAAATGAGCTGTATGCAAATGAGCCATGTGGTTTTCAGTTTTGTTTCTGTAAAATGTTACTAAATGTGCCCAAAGCTGCATTAAACACATTCTAATCAAGATTCCTGAAGTTTATTGTCAAATTTTCATATTCACATAAGAAAAAATGAAATGACGTTTCTCACTCTCAATCAAAGCTAAATTAAATAATAATAATAAAATGAAAGAAAAGTTCAAAGTTCTTCATAGGGACACAGCCTGGTGTGTAGAGGGAATATCATGGTTGTTTGTATTTCTTCCGGGTTTATTAAATATATTTTTTTTGCGTTTGTGCATTTGTAACATTGGTAAAGTATCGGTATTGGTACTCGATATCGGCAAGTACAGTACTCGTAACGGTTTTCAAAAAAGTGGTATTGGTGCATCCCTACGGAGAATAATTAGGATTCTCTTTACGCATAAGATAGACCAATAGTTCTGCTTTTCATATTCTGCACTGGAGAAAAAAAAAAAACAAGATCTGGCTAAACTTAAATTACTTAAATTAAGAACATTTGACTTTATTTGATTCAACTTGACAAGTAAAATGATGTACCAATGGAATAAGAGTGGCTTTCTTATTTCAAGCCACATTAGATTTTGTTTCTTATTTTGGTAATTGTAATGGTAGTAAACAAAACCATATGTACAGACATGCAAACTCCAAATACAAGAAACAAAAAAATTTAAACAAGGACGATCAAACTTGTTTACATGCATGCCTGAAAAGAGGAAGAAGTAAAAAACGCATTCAATCCCACCCCTTCACCCCTATTTTAAATGTAAAAAGTTGTTGTTTTTCTTATTTTAACTGTAGCAAGATGCATTTTCATATTTTAAGTACAAAAGTTCCACTGGCAGATTATTTTACTCCAACAAGTCAAGTTAAATTGACTCAAATCATGATAAAACTTTCTGAATTCAAGTCATCTTAACTTGGCTAGATTTAGTCTTTTGACGTGTGAACCTAGTAAAAATCTATTATAGCATTGTTAAAGGTGCAGTGTGTAACTTTTCTGGTTGAGGATCCGTCAGAGAGGAGCAACTGAGGTGGCTCGGACCAAGTTACAGATCAGATCTGTGGAGAAGCGACCCCGCTCAGTCAGAATTCCTGTTTATCTAGGGATTTTTTAGGGATTTTTGAGCTTTAAAACTACTTGTACTTGAATGAATGTAAGGTAGAGCCGTTTAATTTCATACTGTGGAACATTCCAGGCAGAGCGGTGATTAATCTATAGAAACAAAAGTGATATAGTGTGCCTTTAAGTATAAAATAGGCTGTTTAACTTGTTTGGCAGTGTAGCAGTCTGCTCTGATTGCCGAGGCTGGACCGTGCAGTGAATCAATAAAGGCCATTCTAATTGTACGTTGTCAGTCCGGACTACGAAGCTAGAATCAAGTAACATTAGCCGTCCCTCTCGGTGTTACCGCGGTTACTTACTTTGGGGCTTTGATCAGTTCAGACACATTTCACAGGTGCCATTTCAAACCACAAGAGGAGCAGCGTCAAACTGAATCAATGCTCTGGCTCAGTGAAAGAATGAGAGGCAGGAGAGAAACCAGGATGTGTGGAAATGATATTATGAGCTCAAGCTGAGTCACTAGATATGATGGTTTCACATTTTTTGGTTTTGAAAAAGCTGAATGAGTGTGTGTTTTAGCTATTGACGGTCTGGATATATGATTTATTTATTTATTTATTTATTTATTTATTTATTTATTTATTTATTTATTTATTTATTTATGTTATTAAAGTGAAACTAAATACTAAACCCACTTTTTTCACTACTAATATACGTGTGTCCGTTTCAATCCACACAGCGCACGGATCGAGGTGAAGCTGCAGATTGGTGATCGAGACTCTACTTCATGTGGACTTTACCTTGAAAAATCATGTATCTGACGTACTGCGTCACATTTTTGTGACACAGTTTTGACTTATCTAAACTAGAAGTGCAGCGCTTTGATCTTTTGAACACTTAAAGGCCACCACCACTACAGGAGAATTTGCCCAATTTTGGTTGCAATTTCTTCTTCCCGAGTTCGAGGAGGCGTGACCCGACTTTTTGTCTCCATGTGCTCCTCATGTGTGGTGTCAGTTTCAGATCAGAACCACCAAACATCAACAACGCTATGGTAACAGTTGATAAAACAGAGCGTCAGGGGCAGAGGAGTGACGGACACAGAGACGCAAGATACAAACTCAGGATATAGCAAAAATAAAGACTTTATTACTCACCTAATGTAAAGTGATACATTTAAAGTGCAGTATCTGATCCACATTATTCATAGAAATTGTCCCCCGCAAATAACGACATAAATAATGACTCCAGTCCACGCGCTACTAATCCAGTTTACGGTGTTCTTTGAAAGTAAAAAGACAGTGTTTCCTCGTGTGTGTCTGTTTACATCCACATAGCGCACAGATCGAGGTGAAGCTGCAGATTAGCGATAGTGACTCTACTTCCTGTGGAATTTATCTCCTCTTTTATGCTTTTAAAAATCCTGCATCTGACGTATTGAACCACATTTGACACATAATAATAGCACAGTTAGAACTAGAAGTGCAGAGCTCTGATCTTTGAACACTTAAGAGTTTCAAAGCGAGTGGTTTTACTGTAGACAGAAACCAGCTGTTGTGATCACACTCACAACTTTATACCCTGTGGTCCGCAGACAGATCCCGCTGCAGTCTTTGTGATCAGAGATTTTAAGTCTCATAAGATTTTCCTCGTGCCTGTGGTGTGCGCTTTTTGTCGCACGTTTAAAAATCTTTTAAGACTGAAAAATCCTGTGGTGTGTGGCGGTCTTAAGGCATTCTAATTATTTTCAGAAGTCCTCCTTATTTTGTCACAAATTTGAAATTAAAGGTCCTGTATTAGACAGAATTGACGTTTATTCAGGTTAGAAAGTTGCTACTGCATCAAAAACATACCTGGAGTTGTGTTTTGTTCACACATGTTTGCGTAACTCTTTCTTATTCGTCTGTCTACATTTCCAAAGCTCAAAACACTCTGTTCCAACTTGTGATGTCATGAAGTGATAGTTTTCAAGTTAACAGCTCCATTTTACCTTTTTCTCAGTAGATTTGTAGGACTTGTGAATGGAACAAAACACAATTCAATGTATACTTTCGATAAAGAAACCACATTATAACATAGATCATAACAAAGATCAGAAAATAGCGTAATACAGGCCCTTTAAAGAGCGTATTTTAGCTCAGTCCATTACGTTGCACTGTTTCCCCTGACATTCTGAGCTCTGTATTTACCTGCGCATCTAAACCTGCAGGCTGTAATTGTCCCATCAGCGCTGGTGTAGTCATTACTTCATTTGTATTGTCCCCACACTGGTACTCTGCTATCAGCCTCTATTCAGCCCCTCTCCTCCTCCTCCTCCTCTACCACTGCTGCACTGCACAAAAGGGACATCTGATCTGGGGAAATACTCAAATTAGTCTATTTTGTGCACCAAAATTATTATTCAGCTTGTTTCAATTTATTTAAAAGGTCCATGTTCTGTGATGTTCTGATCTATGTTAATATGTTGTTTCCTCATCATAACAGACCTGGAGTTGTGTTTTGATTCATTCACACGTTTAACACACAAACCCTGCTGATTTAGGCTGAGTTCTTCTCTCAAACTAAAAACTGTTGCACCTTGTGATGTCATGTGGTAAAACAGGAAGTGCTCCATTGTGTTTTTAAAGTAGCAAAAGCAGCAGCAATAGTAGTAGTAGTGGTAGTAGTAGCAGTAGCAATAGTAGTAGCCTAGTAGCAGTAGTAGCAGCAGCAGCAGCAGCAGCAGCAGCAGCAGCAGCAGCAGCAGTAGTAGTAGTAGTAATTAATTAAATGGCCATACCGGCTTGTCAAAGCCTGATCCCGTCAGATCTCAGAAGCTCAGCAGGGCCGGGCCTGGTTAGTACTTGGATGGGAATTCCAGGTGCCACAGGGGGGCACCAGTGGCAAAAACTGTCGTTGTGTCCTCAGGCAAGACACTTCACCCACGTTGCCTAGTATGAAAGTGATGTGTGCATGGCAGGACTCCCTTGAAAAAGAGATTAGTAATCTCAATGGGACTTTCCTGGGTAAATAAAGGTTAAAAAAAATATAATAATAATAATTAATCATTGCATTTATATAGCACCTTTCAATACACCCAAAGTACTTTACAGAGCATTATTCATTCACTTTACACTCAGTGGTGGCACCTGGAATTCCCACTGGTCTCCCATCCAAGTACTATCCAGGCCCGGCATGGCCACAAAGTAGTAGTAAAAGTAGTACAAGTAATAGTAGTAGTAGTAATAGTAGTAGCAGCAGCAGTAGCAGTAGTAATAGTTGTAGCAGTAGTAGTATCAGCAGTAGTATCAGAAGTAGTAGTAGCAGTTGTAGCAGCAGTAGTTGCAGTAGTAGTAATTGTAGTAGCAGCAGCAGTAGCAGTAGTAATAGTAGTAGCAGCAGCAGTAGCAGTAGTAATAGTTGTAGCAGCAGTAGTATCAGAAGTAGTAGTAGCAGTTGTAGCAGCAGTAGTTGCAGTAGTAGTAATAGTAATAGCAGCAGCAGTAGTAGTAGTATCAGTACACTGTAAAAAAAGAACAGCTGAGAATACTTAAAATTTCAAGGCAACATTATGCACTAAGAATTTTACATTTTGCCAATTATTTGCCATTGATAATCCCAACTACAATAACACTGTTGTTCCAATTAAGAATTCTTAGTTAGGTGAATGAGTGTTACTTGCAATTCCTCATCTGGCCAGTGTAGATTTGTTTGTTCACTGAACAGTGGTGTTCACAGAAATACAAAAAGGTGACTTCAGGTTATCTGAATTTGTCATTACACTATACATACTTTTTTTCATTGTTCTATAAAACTTAAATAAAGAAATATGCAATGAACCTGATGCACATCTTTGTAACTTTATTTTTCTAATAACATGGCCCTTCTGACCCTTAATACACAGACTCAGTTTTTTGTCTTAGAACATGGCCCTTCCACAGGTTCACTTAGAACAGCCTGCACAGCCTACATACACAGAAGTCTAACATGACTAAGGCAACCAGTATAAAAATAACAATGGCCCTCTATACGGCCCAGTCAAGCTTGCAGTGTCGAGTGATGAGATGGATCCAAGGGATTAATAATAATAATAATAATAATAAATTTTATTTATATAGCGCTTTTCACGATACTCAAAGACGCTTCACAAATATAACAATACAAGGAACACAACATAACATTACAAATACAACATTAAGTTCATAAAATTAAACGTTCAGAGAGAACATGTTAAAATTACAAATTAAAAGCAGCTTTAAACAGGTGGGTCTTGAGGTTGTTTTTGAAAGTTGGGAGATCGGTGCAGTCTCTGAGTTGTTGTGGTAGTGAGTTCCAGAGGGTGGGGGCAGCGATGGAGAAGGCTCTGTCTCCCCCAGGTTCGGATTGACTATCATCTTCAGGAAGGCATGCCCCTTTCCACTTAATGTGTAGAACCGCACGGTCAGGTGGAAGTTCTGATATAGCCGACAAATTGCAACGAGCATTTTGGAAATCGGGGTCCTCAAACTGTAACTCAAAATCCCCTGAAGCTGTAGTTTCTCTTTATCAAATCAACAAGGGCATCTACTGTCTCTGGCACTTGTGAAAGTTGAACACGCGCGCTTCATCAGCAGATATCACTACTCAAGCAACAACGCCTAGGAAACAAAAATCTTCAGATTAATAGAAAATAATGACATTCATGGAATTGGAATAACAGTCGAAAAACACTCACCATTATCCTTTTAACTTGAATGTGTTCTCAGTGTCACCCAGAGCTTTCCTCCAACAAGGTAAGCTGCCAAAGGATAGTAATGATTCAAATCATTGACATCAAGAACAATGACTTCACTATAGATGCTGTCCTCAACTTGAAAAGACCTATAATGCTCAAAGTACCAGGCTACAAGCTTCTTTGACAGGAATAATACTTTGTCACCATTGACAATGATACTCAAAATTTAGAAAAACTCTGGCTGGCCATAGCAATGCCCAGCTGTGATGATCATGCCTTGAGTGTATTCTGTCTCCAAAAGTCCGAGTTCTGAGCAATAGAGACTGTGTTAATATGTGGTAATTTTCTTAACACAGCAGATCTCTGTGCACTATCCAAAGCTGCCACCTGAACAGCTGTAACTTTGTCAATGTACAAGTCAGACTTAAAGAGACTTTGCCCATCCAAATGGTATGCCATTAACTGCTGATGCTTTGTGGCTAAGGAAAGCAGCACATTCTTCATATTATGTATATCACGTGCAACTAAAGTTTATTAACAGTGGTATTACTTACCTTTCCAAACTTTCGCCATCCACCATGAGGCAAGAATAGCAAATGAAAAGTTTGCCCTTGCATTTGGAAAGGAAACCCCGTGTCTTGGTCATTATGCGCATGTGCTGCTGTCGTTCCAAATAAACAGTTGTGCAAATTAGACATTTGAAATTCAGTTTATTAACAATTGTATGTTTGTACATCATTAGTGTGCACCTTATCAGTCTGACTTACATTTTTGCGTTCATTAATAATAATGCACATTTTCTTGTTCAAGTGATTCTGAATATTAACTTCACTGAATAAACCATAGTTTTCTTTTTTACAGTGTAGCAGCAGTAGTAGTTGCAGTGACAGTAGCAGCATTAGTACATGTAGTAGCAGTAGCAGTAGTAATAGTAGCAGTAGTAGTAGTTGTAGTAGTTGTAGTAGTAATATTTAAACAGGCCCAGCACTTAGAATGGGGCATTTGAGTTTGGCCGAGGGTCGAGATGTTGTCAAGGATCCAGTTTCTGGTCCTCTCCTCTGTTGCCTTCTGCTCTTGAGCTAAAAACAAAACCTTCATTGTTTCACAGTATCAACATAGAGCCATCGGTACAGAGCATTTTTAAGTTGGGCAAAATCACAAACAATATCTGCTATTGTCTTTTCAAGGTCCGTATAAACAGAAAATGTAAAAGTAGGTGTTGCAAACAAAGCTGCTTCAGAGCTACTCTCCTCTGTAATTGGAAAAGTGAAATGTTAAAAAATATGAGCAACAAAAGCACAAAAAATGGTAATTAAAGAGTTATATCTCTCATAGAGGTTTACCCATGCATATATGAATGTGAGCATAGGCCTCCTGGCTCCAACGACTCCAACTGACTTTCTATTGAAAAACCATCAGCTCTCTCTCTGTAACTGCTGCAGTGAGCCTCGTCATTTTGGTCTTAAAATGATTGCATTAACCCGTCCTACGTGATTATATTAGTTGTCCTATTGATACTAACTGTAGGCATGCTCTGTCTGAAGCTTTGTTTCTCAGTTTAGACTTAAATCTGAGCTTTATTTTGACACAATCTACCCTTAAGGAACTGATTTAGCTGGAACTGCAACAGAGGAGATGATTTGTAATGTTGAACTAGTTCAGATACATTATAGTAGTAATTTATTTATTTTATCTAGTCTCTCTTGGCAAAAGGAGAAATTCAATTTATCAAGTGGTTGTCCACTTGACAAATTGAATTTCTCCTTTTTCCAAGAGACACTAGATAAAATAAATCTATAATAAGTTTATTTGGTCAAATACATTTCGCAGCTCGTCCAAGCTGCTTCTTCAGTTCTGGTCAGAATGCTGAAAGACACTGACTACACTGAAATTACTCTGAAACTAACACACCTATGTGTTTACAGTTTGTTTGTTAGCTAGACCAGTTGAGCTTGCCCTGAGTGTGGGGTCATATTAGACTGCGTTTACACTGAAACGAATCACCGTATCAGCGTATTGGAAACGATTTGTGTCCACACACGTCATGTCTGGATCGCCAGAAACGCTAGTCACATGACTAGGCTGGCGTCATGTCGCTACGACGTCACAACATCATGACGTCACGACACCATGACACCACATGGGCGGTAAAAACAAGGAGTGGAGCACCCTATCTGAAGTTGCCGTAGTTCTATGGAAGTTGCAGCAGCCGATTTTAAGCTGAGGAAGATGGCAAGTGTGAAAACAGTATTTTCGTGGACCAGTACTGTTTTTCGTTTGTCTAGGGTTTGTTTTGTTTTCTGCAATAGCACTGCATGCCCGATGCCACCAACCCAGCGAATCAAGAAGGTGCAAGTCACAGTGACGTGGTCCAATATGAACAGCAGCTAGTTCGTCAGCGTTTTCATGTGTCCACACGGCGCCGGATCAGATCCGTACTCAGGTGAATACGTGGGAGCTGGCGTATCCAGATCGTTCCGTCTCCAGAGCTGGTTTCAATCCGATTAGTGGGGATGAACACTACATCCGCAACGAAAATGACTCAAATACGTACTAGTGTGGACGGGGCCTTAGAAGAATCACACCTCTGGGCCTGACCTGGCTGAACCTACTGTTTCCTTAGTTTGTTTGTTTTGATTTAGGTTTGAGAATGGACTTATGGGGAACAGATGGTGTCTGAGTCCTCCATTTCTGTTTAAAGAAGGATTCTCTTTTTTAATAAAAATAGCTTCTTCACTCTCACTTTTTTGTTGGAAATCAAACATCTAAACAGGACCGTGTACGCTTGCTTTTATTCATCACTTCTGAAAATGTGTTGTTTCAACCCATTTTGTATTTTGTCTTGAATTTTACACTATTTTAAAACTTGTATGGCTGGTTTGCTAAAGTGTGCATTGTGTCACCATGGTAACTACTGAATATGCCGCATTATACTATAGAAGAACATATAGAAGCTCCCTAGCGAGATGTCAGTTGCAAAGAATCAATACTACTGGCCTTGTACACATACCCAGTGATGCAAATATAATAAAAAAGCACATGCACATCGTAGTCGTGCCTTCCTCATACATGTGCAGTTCTAAAAGAAGATCCCCGCAGTTTGTTTATAATTTGCTCGAGTTCATATACACACAGGCTTCGAATGCTGCTAATGAGACCCGTCCTTCCACCGTCTTGGAGAGGAAAGTGTGTGTGCAGGTCACGGAGCTCCTATGGACGGGGTTAATTGGGCGATTAGAGGAGTATCCTATAGCTGTGATAAAGAGGGGCTGATTTAGTGTACGCTTCCTCATGTCAGTGCTTTGATCATAGGCGTACCATCTTCTTTATAGACTTGTTTATTGGGGATGTTTGAAGTGATTTGCGGAAATAGCGCCAGTGCCAACAAGAAAAAGGATGACTTCATTAAATTATTATTACTCATGTTGTAGTCAGATGTAATATTGAGCGGATGAAAGGGGGAAAGGCTTTCAAAGTATTGATTTATATTATTCAGCGAGCAGTACAGCAAGAAGGTCCCAGGTTTGGTTCCTGGGCCAAGTGAGGGTTTTTCTTCAGGTTGCTCAGTTTACACATGAATCTAATATAAAACATAAAGACAGGCTATTCTTGGGGTTCAGAATGATGAAAGTTAGGACCGTTGCCATAGTAACTGACAATTGAAAGCAACATATTATATCTTTTTAATGGCTAACCGTGCTCGAAATTGTAAAACAAGATCACATGACAAGAATGAAATCCATGAAAAAGTGCATCTGGTCAAAATTAAATCTTAAATCTCAAGGTTGCACCAGGAGCACTTGCTAAAGGGTCAAATGCCAAGGATAAAATAAATAAGATTTAAGATAAGAAAAAAAAAAAAAACTATTTCAAGGTTTTTATTACAAGATTAAGTTTGGAGCACATGCACGTTTGATATTTTCAGACAAAGAACCAACCCATGAGCCGACAGCCAATCAGATGGTTCCTTTCGGCACGTACTTGTGTGTTGACAAGAGATAAAAATACTTTATTAGGAGCTACAGCCTCAGTGCACAGTGGCCTCACTTAGTCATAAAGTGCTGCCTTTACAACACACTCTTGTTTTTCTCTCGGTTGTTGCAGGTGGGTCGGACGTTAAATCCAAAAATCACGAAGCACTACCAAAAACAACAAAGCAAACTAACAAAACAAAGTGCTGTATACATAGATAAAACATGTGTAATAGCGTGAAAATAATATATAACAATTATTGAACAGTAAAAGACCTCAAATTAGTAAAAGTCAAAGAAAAGAAATGCGTTTTTTTAGTGATTTAACGCCAGAAGTGAGTCCGTTTGTCGAATGTGAAATAGGAAAACTCATTCTATAATTTAGGCTGGATTGAGTATTAGTACATATTAGTAGTAGTAGTAGAAGTGTACTGACTGTTATTGTATTTTCTTGACCATTATAAAAGTATCACTAGTATCTTACCACCACCGGGTCTGGAGTGAATGAAGAATGTTCTGTAAATAATGCTCTATAAAGCGTTTTTTGGGGACATGTGTCTGTGAGAAGTGCTACATAAATGAAGTTACCGTACCTTACCTTACGACTAGTGGTGGAACTTAACGATGCAAATATAAAGTACGGTTCACCCTCCACACTCCTCAATAGAGTCCAGTACGTTCAAAACTCTGCTGCCCGCCTCCTTACGCCAACCTCCTGTCTCCCCCCTCCAGGACTAAACACAAGACCTGGGGGGACAGGACCTTTTTTCTCTGGAACTCCCTGCCCAAACACATCAGAGACTCCTCCACACTGCCCATGTTTTAAATAAAACTCTGAAAACTGCTCAAAACTGCCTTTAAATAACTGCATCTCCTGTTTATCTGTTTCTTTCATATGTGTTTGTCTGTCCTGATCTATGTGAAGCATCTTTGAGTGTCATGAAAAGCGCTATACAAGTGTTATGTATTATTATTATTATTATTAGTATTATTATTATTATTATTATTATTATTATTATTATTATTATTGCTGTACTTAAGAATTAATTTTAGGTATCTGTACTTCACTTAAGTTACACGTTTACTTTACTACGGTATATTTGTGAGCAGGTATCTGTGCTTTCTACTCCACAACATCTTTGAATTGGACTGAAAAATAAAAGTTTTTTTTTTATTACTGTCTGAGACCTGCTGAAAAGACTGAGGGTTTATTTTAACACATTCATACTTTGAGCAAACAAAAAATACAAATAAAAACACCTAGAAAAAAAATCTATTCAATTGATTCTGTTGAACAAAATTCAGCACAAATCTGGCTCAAAAACACAACATTTGAAGTTTTATTAGCTCTCAAAATCTACTTTGACTTTCTACTCTTTAAGTACATTTATAAACAGGTACTTTAATACTCTTACTTAATATGATTTTTTCATGTGATACTTTTACTTTTACTTAAGTACTTCCTTGCTCTAGTATCTGTTTTACTTAAAGATGCACTGCGCAAATTTTTTTGTGGAGGCTCCACTATTTACTTGTCTCAGTGGAGATCTTTTTATAATGCTTTCCCTGGAATGTTTCGTGGTTAAGCATTTCCATTTAGAATGTGTTCATTACAAATGTTTTTATTGCTCAAAACTACAATAATTCCTTCAGTGAATAAGGGCGCCTCTCCACAGATCTGTAGTATGTAGTGTGGTGCTGTAACCTGCTTGTCTACCTCGTGATAGATAGGTTTAATTTTTACTTTGGAACGTTCTAGACAAAGCAATAACATTTCCATGGAGACAAACACTACAGTCTCTAACCCGCCTCCTTCACCTTCCTGTTTCAGGTGGGGCTCCAGCGCTGGTGGGAGCAGGAGATCCCGGTGGACGGCCCCATAAACAAAGGCGAGCTCATGACGCACAACCTGACAGAGCTGATCAAACCCGAGTCGTATGAAGTGCGCCTCACCCCGATCACGCGCTTCGGAGAGGGAGACTCCACCATCCGCATCGTCACCTACAGCGGTGAGTACGGCTGGGAATCACAGGGTCCCTCACAATATGGTCCTGTACACGATACAATACTGACCATACTATATTAACACAATATGGTCCTATACACGATACAATACTGACAATACTATATTAACACAATATGGTCCTATACACGATACAATACTGACAATACTATATTAACACAATGTGGTGGTACAGCAATCATAAGTATTCAGTATGCAGTATTACTTTAGTTTGATTCATCAGTATAGCACAGTATAGCATCAAGGTGTGCAAAAATATCAAAATATTGATTTATTGTGATACTAAATCTGCTGTTACAGTTTTATTATCGTTGGCTGCTGTATCCATGTATCAGTAATGACTCTTTTTTTGGTTCTTTTAGCATTTTTTTGTAACCGCACTACAATTTTGCTGTTTATTTAGTGCAAGGAGAAATATTAACATATTCACTGTTTTGATGAGTAACATAGATTGTATTAGCATTATTATACTTATACTATAACTATAAGTAGCAAGTGTAACGATATTCAAGTGTAACGATATTCAAGTGTAATGATATGAAGTTTCACGATATGATATCATTACGGTATGAACCTCACAGTACGATATTTATTGCAATATCCTGGAGAGGCTCACAATATTACAATATTCTACATAATAACAAGACTGACATTCTAAAATGCTTTGACCAGTCATTTGGTACAACATTTACTGTCATTAGGGATGGAACGATATCCAAATCTCTCTGTATGATATTTTCCCGATTTATTGCAATATTTTGTGGAGACTCCACCAAAGAATGACGATTTCAAAGTGCTTAGAACAGTTATTTCTTCATGTCGTCTGCACTGAAACAGAGCAAAGGATCATGGTCTATGTTGTTCCCTCTGTTTTTTAGCTATTTCTGCATCAAAGAGAGTTGCGTTTCGATATGTTGTGATGGTCCACGATATTATTGTGAGACCTTTGACGGTACAATATCACCATATTTTGGTTACTGTTACATCCCTAATGAGTATTGGATTAACCAAAAACATCAGGGATATATTAGAGAGTATCGTGCGTGTCGCATTAAAGGTGCTGTACATGATTTTTACTTCTGAGCATTCTGAGAATCAGCCCAGATGAGTTTATAAGCACTTTTTCACAACTCACAGTAAAGCTAATAACATGCATAGACAGACATCCTAATTATCATCCAATAAAACATTATAATTATTAGATGAAGACAGCACACAACACACTTATTTTAATCTCAATCACAATATATCTGTGCTGGAGCAAGACAGATTTTGCTCAAATACATGGGAAATAAACCAAGTACAGGATCTTTAAGTAATAAAAAATAGTTCAGTTTGGAGATATTCCCTTGTTTACAGTAAGTGGGTTTCCTTTAGCACAGAGCACATGTGGACAGGAGAAATAAAAGCTGTTCTAGTGAGAGGAGTTTGGTTCGGGCTAATGCTCACACATGTGGCTGCACAGGTGGAAGAATCAAACACACAGCTGCTAACGTTAACTGTTACCAATGAGCTAGCGCTAACTGTCGCTAATGTGCTACAAAGGAGACATGCTAGTTTATAGTGTTTTTGGACGGCTGTGCTTTATTTAATAAACATGCAGAGTAAACATCCAAATGGCCCATATTAGGCTATTTTATGATCTTTGTTCTAATGCTGTTTCCTCATTAAAACATATCTGGAGTTGTGTTTGTTTTATTCACATATTTAACACACAATCCTGCATATTTAGACTGAGTTTTTTTTATCAAACAGAAAACACTCTGCCCCACCTTGTGATCTCATGTGGCATTACAGGAACTGCTCCACTGTGTTTTAAACTCCAAACACTAGAATCATTTGGATGATTTCAGCTCTGGAATAGAACTTTGTCACGACGTCCAGAAGTCCCATGATGTCGGGTAAATGTCACTTCCGGTTAATGCGTTTCTATGGCTAAATATCTGTGGAAATGTCTCATGTATTTTCCACCAGCTTCATAAATCTGCCCCATCAGCAAATCTTCATCCAACAAGGTCGACAAAGAACATATTCTGTCCATGAAAAATTTATCCACAACGATCAAGGGAAGAAAGACTAAAACTTAAAGGCAAACAACGACTAAAGTTCTGGTCATGAATAAAACATTAGAAACTTGTTAACTCAGACTGGTTCTAAAATTTAAATAAAAAATCGATTTCATGATGTTGATATTCGTATAGATATATAGATTTGTGCAGTTTAAATGAGAGACATTTAATCTGTAAACATCTGAAGCATTCAAACTGCACAAATATATCTGTCTATACAAATGTCTACATCACAAAATCGATTTTTAATTCTAGAATCAGTCTGAGTGAAGAAGTTACTTATGTTTTATTCCTGACCATAACATTAGTTGCTCAGGAGTAGTTCACTAATGCTCGTTGTTGTTCGCCTTTAAGCTTTTATCTTTTTTACTTTGATAGTTGTTAATAAATTCCTCATGGAAAGAATATCTCCTTTGTTGACCTTGTTGGGTGAAGATTTTGTGATGGGCAGATTTATAGCTAGGCTGGCGCTACCTAGTGCCTCCACTCAATTTAATTTTTCTCCAGCAACTAGGTCAGGAATCTGAAAACACTCGGAGGTTTGCAAGAACCCCGGTAGTTGTTGTTGTTGTCCAGAACCAACCCGAGTTGCGATAGCAGACTGCATACACTACCCTCCTTTGGACTTCCTTTGTCAGATAATAACTTAACTTTAATTCACAAGTTCACTTCGCAGAAACTACAATACTCATTGACAGACATGTTCACTCTGCTTTGTTTGCTGTTGTGCCGGCGATTACTTGGACACCACTGAGCGTTTTAGCGCATACATTACATATGTCGCCACCAAACAGCAGCGATTGGTTAAATAAAAAAGTCCCCGCCTACTGTCGAGTGAACAAATCCTAATGCATCAGATCAGACGATTTCCACGAAGTGAAATCGGCTGATAAATCAGGCTAGCAGATTTATAAAGCGCTTTGTGTTGCATTATTTGTATGAAAGGCGCTCTATAAATAAAGTTTGATCGATTGATTGAAGCTGGTGGAAACTATGCAAGACATTTCCACAGATATTTTGCCATAGAAAAGTATTACCCGGAATTGACAAGTGACATCGCACTTGTGGCCATTGTGAAAAAGGTCTATTTCTAATGAACTAAAGGTAAAAGGTAGACCATAACTTGAAAACTACCTCTTCATAACATCACCAGAGCACTTTGAACTTTGGAGGTGTAGAGAGACTAACAAACCAGGATTATTCAAAAATGTGTGAATGAAACTAAACACAACTCCAGGTATGTTTTCGAGTAGGTAACAACATTTCAACAAGGCTTAAAGCTCACAAGAGTCAGTTTGGTGTAAGATAATGTAGCACCTTTAATAAAACTCAGAATAAGACAAATTTGCCATTTAGGCTCCCTGTTTACTGACACATATATTTTCTAATAATTTATCAAAGTATCAACCAATGGATACGATTCAGTTCATTTTGTGTATTGGCGCTGCTTCAGAGCGTTGTGGATGTGTCTGTCTTTCTCCTGTTTGTCTTTTTCCTCTGTTATAATGTTGGTTCTGTCAAATAATGTTCTTATGACGGAGAGTTTGTGGGCTGTGGGATGCTCCGATGTCCATAAGAGATACTGGTCAGTGTGGGTTGGTTTTCTAAAACAAAAATAAAACTGAAAAATGAGCGCAGGCCTCGTAAGATTACCGTACATCAGGGGCATAACAGAAAAAGTGCAGAGGCGCAATGAGGAAACACAATATCAACACACAAGTGAAACCGTACAGAAAACTCAGGCAATTACTCGTCCACCTCAAAGATAAAATAGAACCAGAGCATAAATGTAATGTCATACACGAAATCCCCTGCATGTCCTGGAATAAAATATACATTGGGGAAACAGGGAAGGTGTTCAGTACAAGAAAAAAGTAATGTGAGAAGGAAACAGCGAAGACGTGCACACGAGTAACAAAACACAAAGCAGAACAGGAGCAACTCAAATTGGACATTTGTGACCACTGTAAAGAGAGAACCACATTATGGCCTGGAATAGAGCAAACATCATTGGGACAGAGGACAAACAAACAAACATCGTCACTGGATTAAAGAGGCAATCGATATACGGAAACATGCCCACGGGACTATAAACCAGGATGAGGGGACTTTTTTACTCCTACGCACCTGGGATACTGTCTTGAGGAAGTTGGACTGCAGGTGGTGCCAAAACCTGCATAAATGAGCTGACTGGACACGTCACAGCAGCATTATGTGACCACAAACTGTCAGGTATGAAAACAAACTCTTGGTCTGAAAAAAGAACCTATTAACATAAATGCAAGATATGTTAAAGCCATTCTGAGGAATATTCCAGACCAAGCCATAACATCTCAGTGGCCACAAGCTTTTAGCAGACCTCCCCCTTCCCAGGAAAGTTACATAGGGCACCTTTAAACTGAAACATATACCAAAAGTAACATTTTCATCTACTTTCTGGTTTTTACTCAAGTAGTTTGGGATGTTACTTCTTCACTAAGTAGAAATATTGACCTTCAGACGCCCCCTGAGTGGCAGGGACTCCAAAAGTAGCATTTTCATCTAATACTTTCTTATTTTTACTCAAGTAGCTTGGGATGTTGTACTTTTACTATAGTACAAATGTTGTCCTCTATACGCCCCTGGTGGTGTGCTCCTGTACTCACCCTTTTGTCTAACCTCCTCTTTGTCCAAATGACGCATGGCAGGGACTCCAGAAGGGTAACTTTTTCATCTAATACGTTCTTACTTCTAGTCAAGTATTTTTGGGATGTTGTACTTTTACTGTAGTACAAATATTGAGAAATATAGTCGATACAGGCTATACCTCTCAGCTGGCCTGGGAACGCCTGCTGGCCCCGTGACCCGGCCCTGGATAAGCGGAAGAAGATGGATGGGATGTTACCTTTTCTTGACTAAGTACTTTTACTGTAGTACTAGTATTGACCTCTATACACCCCCTGCTGGTGTGTTCCCATACTCACCCTTTTGTAGAACTTCCTCTTTGTCCAAATGAGGCATGGCTGGGACTCCAAAAGCAACATTTCTAACTAATACTTTATTTTTATAATAGTAGTAAGTAATTTTGGGATGGTTTACTTTCACTGTAGTACAAATATTGTCCTCTATATGTCCCCTGCTGGTGTGATTGTGTATTTACCCTCTTGTATAAACCCCCTTTGTCCAAATGAGGCATGACATGGACTCCAAAACCAACATTTTCATCTAAAATGTTCTTATTTTTACATACTTTACTTTTACTTTTTCGAGATGTTACATTTTCTTGACTAAGTACTTTTACGGTAGTACAAATATTGACTACACACCCCATGTTGGTGTGTTTGTGTTTGTATATCCTCCCTTTTGTCCAAATGAGGTGTGGCAGGGACTCCAAAAGCAACATTTTTATCTAATATTTTCGTATTTTTATAGTAGTAGTAAGTATTTTGGGGATGTTGTACTTTTACTATAGTACAATTATTGACCTCTATACGCCCCCTTCTGGTGTGTCCATGTACTCGCCCTCTTGTTTAACCTCCCCTTTGTCCAAATGAGGCGTGGCAGGGACTCAAAAAGCAACATTTCTATCTAATACTTTCTTACTTTCATAGTATTTGTAAGTATTTTTGAGATGTTTTACTTTCGCTGTAGTACAATATTGACCTCTATCCGCCCCCTGCTGGTGTGTTTGTGTACTCGCCCTCTTGTTTAACCTCCCCTTTGTCCAAATGAGGCGTGGCAGGGGCCGCACACTGGTTACAGCTGACCTTCTCACTCGAGTCGGGCTGCGTGGCGTCACTCAGAGCTCAGAGTTAGTGATCGCATGTTTCCTCTGATGCCTTCAAATGAGCCATGACTCAAGCATCAGTTTTGCTTTAAAGATGACACGAGCGTTCAGCTGTGGTTCACTCCGGTTTGAGTCATCGCCTTCAAAAACATGTTTGTGGATTTCTCTCTGAAGTACGTGACCTGTGTAGTAAACGGCTTCTCTTTTGAACACGTATCAACAGAAGAATAAGCATATGGGAGTGTGAGGGAGGGTTTGTGGAAGAGCAAAAGTTTGGCTGTTCAGTCCCTGCAGGTGGAGGAGGCTCTGTCTGTTTATGCATCTCTCTGTCTTTTACATTTTCTTGTCTGCTGGAGGGTCCATCACCTGCTTTTCTCCATGGAGTTGTGCCCAGAATGTTCCACAGTACGACCATAAACTTCTGAATCTCTATGGAGACTTGCAAGCCAAATTATGACCCCACTTAAAGTAATAATAATGTTTTTGAGCAATAAATATCTGAATAAATGCAAGACAGATTAGTTTAATGCCATACAGTGGACAATTTAAACTAAAGCTTTAACATCTCCATGAAGGCAAACAGGTTGAGGACCCTCTACAGAAAAGTTTTAAAGAAATTGTACTTTAAAGTCATTTTCTAGCAGCATACGTTGACTCATACTTGTATATTTTTATTGTAGTAACAGTCAGTACTGTAGCTCCCAATTACGCACAGTGAGTACGGCACCAAGTTGCAGGGGCATCACTTGCAAAACTACCGGCGTAGTATTCGATGGTGTGGCCCATGGCGCTTTCACATCGTAGGAGACTCCAGAAACCCCAGACCTCAACTTCGCCAGCACGGAATTGCCTCCCGAACTGGTCCTCACTTTTCTGGTGGAGCACATCACACATCAGTGCATCTGTGTGTAACTGGAGTAAAAGTTGTGATTACTTTTCCCACTGTGTGTAAGTCCACAAATGACAAACGCTTTCTGTTACAATATGAAATATGATATATGAAAATATTTCAATATGAAATGATTTGAATGTGTCTGTTGCATCACTCATTCAGATACAAATTTGTTTTGTGTGTGTGTTTGTCCTTTGAGAATAGCAGATATTGTGCATTATTTAATGTTTGACTCTTCAACTTACATTAATTTCACTTTAGAAATCAAATGTTATGTCCTGATAATTACTCTTTAAGCTACTATTTTCTTGAGTTGTAGTTTTCCTCAATTTTCTCAAATTTCCGAAACTACTTGGTACTTCTACATGAGTAATATTATTTTGAAGTAACATTTATATTTAGGAAGAATTATCATGTGGGTGCATGGGTGATGTAGGCTTGTGGGCTGAGCATTGGACAGAATCTTATAGCTAACCATAAAGAGGGACCATAAAGAGATCACTAAATTACTCAAACATGCCTTGATGACATTTAAAACCTCTTCAGGCATTTTTTTGACTAGGGAACAGCATTATAACATGGTAGAAACCTCAGAAAATTCGATTATGCATAATACCCCCTCTTTAATATACTGTATATGCATGTTTTTCCCTCTCTCTACATTTCTTTAGCAATAATTGAAAAAAACAAAAAAAAAAAACAACTAACAACTACACTTAAACATATTTAATTAGTTGAACTGGATTTTTAAAAACATATTATATTGTTGAGAACATTGCATTACCTCGTTTTAGACAATGAATTTGCACAGACGTCACACTGACCTACAAATACAAAAATAATACAGTTTACAGATTTCTATCATTTAGTTTGTTGTTTTCATTTTGGTTTTTATGGTAGATCTTCCGCCAGCTCCAAACATCACATGGAGATCTAGACAGTCTCCAAGCCCAGTGCCCCCTCTGCCTCCCGGGGTAGAATTCCCAGGTCTGGGCTGTGATCAGAACCAGCTGGAACTCAAAGTAGAAACATTTTACCCACACAGGAAACACAGAAGCACCACGGAGTCACCTGTGAAAGGTTTTCTCACACAAGCTTCTGTTTCTGGTGTAAAACGTGTGCGTGGATCTGCCTCACTGCTGCAATGGTGAATAATTCAGGTTTACTGCAGCTTAGAGAGTGAGAGAAATGGAGGGAGGAGGGAGAGAGGGAAAGAAGGAGATTGAAAGAGAGTTTGTTTGGAAAAGAGACGATGAGAGACGGAGAAGGGTGAGGTTTTGGAATGTGGAGGAAGAGGGATGATCGCTATCAGATCAAACGGAGCAAAGACGAATGAAGAGAGAGAGATTGAAAGAGAGGCTGTTAGGAAAAAAGAGGATGAGAGAGAGAGAAGAGAAAGGTTCTTCTATGGGGTGAGAGAGCATGGAGGAGAATGGAGTAGGTGGGAGAGAGGTGAAAGAAGAAAAGAAGACAGGAAGGTTGGAGGAAGGAGTGTGAGGAATGAACAGAACAGGGTTTGGAACATGAAAAGGGTTGAGAGAGAGAAAGAGAGGAGAAGGATAAAAAAGAGAGAGAAGGGAGGGTGAAGAGAGAAGAGAGAATGGTTGAGAACATAAAAAGCAGAGAGAGAAATGAGGAAGAAAGAGGAAGCTATGGGGTAAGAGAGAGCAAAAGGAAGGAGGGAAAAGGAAAGAGATGAGAATGAGGAAAAGAGAGAAGAAGAGGAAGAAAGAGGGAGCTATGGGGTAAGAGAGCGCGAAAGGAGGGAGGGAAAAGGAAAGAGACAAGAATGAGGAAAAGAGAGAGAGAGAGAAGAAAGAGGGAGCTATAGGGTAAGAGAGAGCGAAAGGAACAAGGGAAAAGGAAAGAGACAAGAATGAGGAGAAGAGAGAGAAAAACGCTATTTGCAGAAAGAGAATAAAGTTAGTAATATAAAAAAGAGGAATAAGGGACTGGAGGTGGAAAAAGAGAAGCCAGAGCAGGGGAACTGATAGAAGAGGAAGAAAGGGAGAGCTAATGAGCACAGGGAGGAGAGGAAAAGAGAGAAAAAGTGAAAAAGGGATACTGGGAGAGGAAGGAGTCTGATTTTTGTAGATGTGATTTCTGTAGTGCACTTTGATACACCGAGGTCCTGCTTAGATAGATGGGGAAAAAAAAGTCTATTGTACGTTCCAGTCTTCCTCTGAGATTGTATTTTCCAAGTTTTGAAGTTTTCTGATTGTTAGACTTGCACATGACAGCTGGAATTTCTACTTTGGGAACATTTCGGAGCCCGAGTTCGGAATCCAACACGGCTGCACCCTGCGTTTGGTGAAAATTAAAACCCCCACAGTTCAAATAGAATCGACTGTACAAAGAAGTGGACTAATTAAGAGTGAGCATTCATATTAGAGAGAAAGTTAGAGAAGGAGTTCATTTATTTATTTAAACTTTTTTAAGGTACAACTTATAGTCTTCATACTTTCAGTACATTTAACGAAGAAAGAAACAAATTAAATGAAGAGAACAGCATTGTTAAAATGACAATAGTTGTCCTGCCACGAAAAACAGTCTTACCCAATCCACAGAAGGTAGAATGTTTGAAATAAAACTAACCTTTCATTGCCTGAATTGTCGCATGTTGAGGGACTATTTTCTCTCTAGCCTAGCACCAGCAACCTCGGAAAATACAAGGACTGGATGGAAAATTTTTAAAAAAGTGTCTCCACACGTCTCCAACACTCTGGCTCATGAGGAAATGAGGCCCTATGTCCAAAATTACGAACTGTCCCTTTAAAACCAATCAGTGTTCGAAAAAGGAGTAAGAAGAAGCATCTTATTCTAATCCTACCCCTACCATTTACAATCATTCATCTACATCAGGGGTCTCAGACTCGCGGCCCGGGGGCCAAGTGCGGCCCGCAGTACAATATTTTGTGGCCCTTAATATGAAAGTATAATATTAGTGTGGCCCGCGGAGAAAGTGGACCTCCGAAGGGCCAATCAGCTCCCGCGCGCCGTCCCTTGTCGGGGCTGGGCTAAGCTACACCAGCTTCGTGCACTTCACACTTGCAACAATAGCACTTGCCTTCTATCGTACTTTCTACCAGTGACTGTTACCGGGCTGTTTATCGTCTACGCTGCTGTTACAGATAGAAGCGTGTGACGGAGCACCTGTAGCTGCCCTGACATTCCCCGACCGGCGCCTCTCACTCTGGCTCGAGAGCGCGGCAGAGCGCACGGAGCGCTCTCCCGGTTAAGGCGCGCTCCGTCACAAAGCGTTATGCGTTAAGACGTTCTCTGTGCGCAATTAGCTAGCTAAACACTTGTTTGAAACGTGAAACAAGAGCGCCACTAAGCGGAACCAATTAGATTTTGTCATACCCCAGTCATGTCTTCATCAAAGCCTGCAGTGAAGAGAAAGGTTGGTGACGAGCACAGACAGTTTCAGATTTGCAGACTTCAAGACGCACAGAGCCACTTTTCAAATTTTTGTGGACCCCTTTACCTTTGATGTGCAAGATGCCCCTCCTAAGCTTCAAATGGAGCTCATTG
Source organism: Odontamblyopus lacepedii (assembly GCA_034769755.1). NCBI lineage: Eukaryota > Metazoa > Chordata > Actinopteri > Gobiiformes > Gobiidae > Odontamblyopus > Odontamblyopus lacepedii. The sequence goes on along the minus strand of CM068365.1, from coordinate 29,969,022 downwards.
ACCTGCAATGCAACTCTGACCTCCAAGCCAAGTTCAGGGAGATGAGTGGAAAAGCAGACAAGCATGGGCAATTTTTGAGAGAATTGCCCCCCAACTTCCCTGAGCTTTCCCGAATGTTCAAGCGGACCATGTGCCTTTTTGGCAGCACATATTTGTGTGAAAAGTTTTTCTCCACCTTGAACTTCAATAAGTCCAAGTACAGGTCCAGACTTACTGATGATCATCTTCAAGCCATACTGAGGGTCTCAACTGCTTCCTCTCTCAAGCCAAATGTTGTTCAGATTTGTGAGAAGAAGCGCAGTCAAGTCTCTGGCAGCAAGGAGTAGGCAAGAGAAGCCATGTTCAGAAGAACCGTTCATGATTTTCACTCAATGTTCCATTCATGTTTAGGACACTTCGTGTTCAGAAGAAATAATTAAAACTGTTAATGACATTTGAGGACTTTTTTTTTTACTTTTTTTTTGTGAAATTCCTTATGCCGCCCACCCTCACCCAGACTCTGCCTCCAGCGGCCCCCAGGTAAACTGAGTTTGACACCCCTGATCTACATGATATTCAGTAGTTCAACATCACATTTGACATTGGTTACATTAGATGAAAAAAAAAAAAAAACAATAAGCACATAAACATTACAACTAGACAAAGGTTTATATTATATTATCAATAATAACTTTTATTAACAATTCATGAATATCTGCGGCAACACTCAGGCCTCACAGCAAGAAGGTTGCGGGTCCGATCCCCGGGTCGCCTGGGCCTTTCTGTGTGGAGTTTGCATGTTCTTCCCGTGTCTGGATGGGTTTCCTCCGGGTACTCCGGTTTCCCCCATCAACTCAAAACATGCAGCAACCATATGAACAAACATCAAGGACCATAATGTCCACCACTCCTGTGGGCTCACCACCTGCAGAGGGGTTCATAGGGGGGGGTCCCGCTTAATCCGCAACCCGGCTGGATTAAGCGGGAGAAGATGGATGGATGGATGAATATCTGCTTTGCTGGTAGTACATCTAGTAATAAAGTTTTAAAAAGATTCAATTTAATTCAATTCAATTCAATTTATTTTTGTAGCACCCAAAATCGCAACAACAGTAGCCTCTAAGGGCTTTCCAAGATTTGGATGAGTAAAACATACACACAGACATATCAAAACAGGAATAAACAACATTCATGTAAGGCAGCAAATGAAACATCGTCCAGTCATCCCCTGTCCTTAGACCCTCCTTCTCAGCAAGGAAAAACTCCAAAAAACCCAGGCTCCTGGGAAAAAGAAGAAACCTCGGGGAGAACTACAGTGAAGGAGGGATCCACTCCCATGGACGGACAGGCTGTAGATGTCCGGGCCCGTGGGCCAGTTCGGTATGGCCACATCTACCCAGGTGGGGAAGGAGCCGGGGAGGAGCCAGGCGAGGAGGGGAGGCCGGGCGAGGAGGAGGAGCCGGGCGAGGAGGAGGAGCCAGGCGATTAATATTATATACCTTTTTTATACTTTTCTCCAAGTCCATTCCATAAATGTGCTCCACCAAAAGCCATATTCATTTGTTTTTAAGGATAGGAATTTATTTACGGACAAAAATAGATAAAAACAGCAGGACCATTTTTTTTATTATTTATTTAATTTAACCTTTATTTAACCAGCTATTAAGAACATGTTCTTATTTACAGTAACGACCTGGCGCGGGGAGAGACACAAGGGATAGAGCAGCACTGTGTTACAGTATACAGTATGTAGAACAGTGCAGTTACAAACAAGATTAATAATAAAGTCATAAAAACAACAGTATGACATTCATATAGGTACGAACATTTTAAATGATCAAATACGAACATCAAAATGACAACGCTCACAGCTGTACTTTCAGAGAGAGGGACCATAAATTTTCAACAGAAGTCAATTGGAGCTGGAAGTGCCCATATGTACATGCACTATTTGGAAGGCATTTATATGTACGTTTAGCCTCTGAAGTTATAAATGTGGTGATATGCTAATGTTAATAAACTGTTAATGTAGTAACAATGTCCAGGTCACTAAATGAACTTAACTGGATCCTCATTTTGTCTGATCTGAGCGCTTTCTTGGTTTTGGTTACTTGATTAAGTCTTTACTGTAATATAATACACATCTGATGGTTAACTAAGAGATTACGCCATTCCAGATCTGAGCCCCATCCTCTGAGAGCACCTGGAACGCAGAATTACTCTCAAATGTGGTGAAAATTACAAGAAGAGAGTGTTACTTTATTGATCTTGAAGGAAATTCAAGTTTTGCTGCAGCAATATTTACACTGCACGTCTCAGTCACCTTTGTGTAGCCTCCAGGGGGCGCCAGGTGAACATGAACGTTTCTTACTCATCTGTGGTGTTTCAGCTTGTGATGAAATGGTTTATTCCCCCCAAGTATTTCTTCTGGAAGGTGTTCTGCCACATTTGCTGCCACTTTTGCTGCTACATACAGTGTAAAAAGCCTGTAGTACCTCAAATGTCCATAGGTAGCTCCTGAGACGAGAAGTTCTATATTTTTTTCTTTTTTTTGCCAAAGCAGAAAAATATGTCACGTTGATTACACAGTTCACTCACAGACTCAGGGACTTCTCTATGCCATTATTCAAGTCTTAAAATGTGATTATTCAACTCTTAAGATGTGATTTATTTGCGTTTTTCTGCCGTGTGTGCAAAAATTCCTCCTTTTCATTTACTAAACAGATCTCTCCCTGCGCCAACACCTATATTTATCATGTTAATGCCGAGTGTATTTGAATACCCATAAAGCAGAAGTTCTATCAAGATGCACAGCGAGCACTTTACTCCCCGCAGAGTCCATCGCCATTTTAAATTTCCTCAAACGGCCTTTTCTGTAAGACTATACCAACAAACGCAGCTTCGCTTATTACTCTCTTCAAATATAATGCCAAAGTTATTAATAGCAAAAATATATGACTTTGCCCTTTCCAACAGAATCTGCAAAAACTTCTACTACAAGTAAATAGTATAATACCTACAAATATTTTCTACTGCTGTAATTATTACTGTCTCTACTGCCTGTGCTACCTGTTTACGATAACGATTTCTTGTACTACTACTACCGCTGTTGCTGCTACTGCTACCACTTCTACTACTACTACCATGGCCAATATTACAAGATAAGCACTGGTACTACTACTACTACTACTACTACTACTACTACTACTACTACTACTACTCTACCTATTTACCATAACTATTTCTCCTTCTCCTCCCCCTGGTACTACTACTACTACTACTATGACTACTACTACTACTACTACTACTACTACTACTACTACTACTACTACTACTACTGCTGCTGCTGCTGCTGCTACTACTTCTACCACTTCTACTACTACTACCATGGCCAATATTACAAGATAAGCACTGGTACTACTACTACTACTACTACTACTACTACTACTACTACTACTAGACCTACTACTACTACTACTCTACCTATTTACCATAACTATTTCTCCTTCTCCTCCCCCTGGTACTACTACTACTATGACTACTACTACTACTACTACTACTACTACTACTACTACTACTACTACTACTACTACCTACTACTACTACCATGGCCATTATTACAACATAAGCACTGGTACCATTACTACTATTACTACTACCACTACTCAGCCTATTTACTATAATTATTTCTCCTACTCCAAGTACTACTACTACTACTACTACTACTACTACTTCTACTACTACTATGGCCATTATCACAAGCACTGGTACTACTACTACTACTACTACCTCTGTTACTTTTGTACTGTTGCTAGTCTTAAAACCACTTAAGAAGGCTGGAATGTTCCACAGTATGGCATTAAACATTTGTTGATAATTGAATGTGCTTTTATTGCTCAAAACCGTGGTGTACTTGGTCTGGTGGCATCAGCTGCTCATCCCGGAAAATAGATAGGAAATAGGTTAAGGCAGTACTGTAGTACATTCTTGAGAAAGCAATGTCATCTTCATGGAGACAAGCGGGTAGCTGACTCTTCACCAGAAAAGTTACACAGTGCACCTTTAAAGCATTTTACCTGCAAATCTCCACAGCATGCTCAAACGAGTTCACAAAAATACCCTGGATCTCCATAACCCTTTTTACGCTTTCTGTAGTGAATGTTGCCAATTTCAGAATGTGAGTTTGTGCTGAGGTGGCATACCCCGTCATCATGGTGATCACAGTGATGCACATAAGGCAGCTCTTCTGTGAGTTGAAGCAGAGACAGAAGCGATTGTGGGCTCCTGGCTCCAGGACGAAGGGTGGCAGGTGTCAGGGAGCAGCGAAGACTCCCCTCTACTTCACTGTACTTTACTTTACTTTGTTGTACTTTACTTTACTACACAATCTGCTGCGGTGACAAACTCAGCATCTGCTACCTGCTCCCGACACTGCAAAAGCAACTGATACTTTGCTGCTGATGTGATCAACATTCCCTGGGGGTGTAAGACTAACTGTAAGCACTGTTCTGTCTGAGGCTTTTTAGACTTTAATCTGAGCTATCTATTTGAACACAATTATTTGAACACAATTATCACAAAAATGAATGCTTGTATTGATCACAGGTTCCTGAAAAAGTGATGTTTGTATCCCTTATGGATTTTTTCCTGGGTTTTCAGACGATCTTAAAGGGGAACTCATGTTTGAAGATGAAGTTCATTGCTAGAGTTGGTTGAATTCTGTCAGAAGCCAAAAAATGGCACAGATCAGTGTTTCCTCGGCAGAGATCTCACTGTGGCAGTGAGTCTGTCAAGACAACAAATTAGTGTAGTGATGGGGGCAAGTTCTTAACTTCCACGTAAAACGCCAATTTGCTTCACACTGAAGAAGCTTAACACCACTTTAACCCATTTTACAACAGCCACGAGTCTAACAAACAAAACGCTCTGCCTGGCTCACTCATTAGTGGAAATGTTAGAAAACAACTTTATAAGCAGCCTTAGCCTTACCTCTGTTGATTTCCCACTGCACATGCAAAAGCCCAAAAAACTCGATTGTCGAATCCAGTGGCAGCGAGAGGCTCGAGCCGTCAGAAGCAACAAGTGTGAATCCACTACTGACGGTGAAGAAGAGAAACTGAAAGTTGTTGAAAGAAAATGGTTCGGGAATGTATTTATTAGGGTTTTTCAAACAATATAATTCACTCGTAAATAAATGTGATTAGAAACGTCATCGGCGTTCAAGTCTGCATGCGCAGTGGGAAATCAACAGAGGTAAGTGTAAGGCTGCTTATAAAGTCATTTTATAATGTTTTCAGACACTAATAAATGAGTCAGGCAGAGCGTTTTGTTTGTTAGACTTGTGGCTTTTGTAAGATGCGTTAAAGTGGTGTTAAGCTTCTTCTGTGTGAAACAAATTGGCATTTTACAAGGAAGTTAAGAACTTCCCCCATCACTACACTAGTTTATTGCCTTGACAGACTCACTGCCACAGTTAGATCTCCACCGAGGCAAAACTGATCTGTGCCGTTTTTTGGCTTCTGACAGAATTCCACCACCGCTAGCAATGGACTTTAGCTTCAAACGTGCCGGAGTTCCCCTTTAAAACAGTGCATTGTGTCACCATGGTAACTCCTCAACAGTCCGCCATTCTACATGTAGAACACTGACAGACTTAAAAATATCATGCAAACTAAACACATTTTGACAGTACTTTTACTAAAACCAAGCTCGAAATATTCTCGATCAGCCTTTGTGTGGTGCAGTAAAGCATTCTCTTCTCCGTATTTTGATGTAGATAGGTTTTGCTCTGCTTGCGTTGCCCCGGACAACCTCTCATCGCGCTCTTAAAACACGTCCCTTCTGTAATTTTACATTTTGACGCCACTCTCCGTGACTTTCAGCAAAAAAGATCCTTGCCATAAAACGCGGCATCGCTTTTGGCTGCATTAAAAACAGCTTTACGCGCCGGCGGATTTCCAACGCTAACACGTCAGCTCCCTATTATCCGAAGAGCGGGGTAATCCTTGTCGAAGAAGTCACAGTCGCCATCTCAACGTGTTTACCTCGACTGTTCCTTTAAATAAATACACTAAGATGCATAATATAACTGATATCAGTGCCGTAGCAAATGTTTAGCCTTTTATTTTATTTATTTTTTGCATCATGCAGTGTTTATCCGCGCTGAAGCCTTCACAGATCGGGTTTATGCGTGAATTTGTCAGATGGTGATGCAAGAGGAGGAAAACATATGCGCGTCCTTTGTCTGTGAGACGTTTAAGAGCTTCAGGAGGACATCTGCGAGGCCCGAGCCGTGGAGGAATTATATGTTTACCTGCAAAAATCCAACTCTGTACAGGCTGAAGAGGTCATGTTACTTTAGAAAAATATGTAAGTACAGGATTATTCACATGTGTAACTATAATATACTGGAGCAATAGTAGCAGCAACATGGAGAAGAGTAGTAGTAGTAGTAGTAGTAGTAGTAATAATAATAGTAGTTGTTGTTGTCATTGTAACAGTTGTAGTAGTAGTTGCAGTAGAAGTAGTAGTAATAGTTGTTGTAATAGTAGTAGTTGTCGTTGCAGTAGTAACAGTACTAGTAGTAGTAGTAGTAGTAATAGTAGTAGTTGTTGTAGTAATAGCAGTTTTTATAGTAGCTGTAGTAGTAGTAGTAATAGTAGTAGTTTTTGTAGTAGGAGCAGTTGCAGTATTTGTAGTTATAATAGTAGTAGTAGTTCTTGTAGTAGTTTTTAAAGTAGTCGCCATTGTAGTAGGAGTAGTAGTAGTAGGAGTAGTAGTAGTTGTAGTAGTAGTAGTTAATGTGGTGGTTGTAGTAGTAGTAATAATAGTAGTTGTTGTAGTAGTACCAGTTGTAGTAGTAGTAGTAGTAGTAGTAGCTGCAGTAGTAGTAGTAGCAGTTGTGGTAGTAGAAGTAGTTGTAGCTGTAGTAGTAATAGCTTTTGTTGTAGTACCAGTTGTAGTAGTAGTAATAGTTGCAGCAGTAGTAGTAGTAGTAGTAATTTTTGTTGTAGTAGCATTCGTGGTAGTAGTAGTTGCAGTAGCAGTAGTAGTTGTAGTAGTAATAGTTGCAGTAGTAGTAGCTGTTGTGGTAGTACTAGTAGTAGTAGTAGTAGTAGTAATAGTAGTAGTTTTAGTAGTTATTGAAGTTATGTTTTCTGATGGAGAGGAAAACTACTAAATCTGCAGGATTAGAATGAAACAAAACAACTTCTGATATATTTTTGATGACGAAACAATCGAACAAAGATCAGAAAATAGCTTAATATGGCTCTTTAACTTTCTGTAATGTCTCACTCAACAGCAAAATATTGGTAAAGTGAACATTTCCACACAGAAGGTTATAAATTAAAGCCGCTGGAGTAATATTGTCTAAATGTGAGCCGGGACAGGGCCGATGGCGGGCGCCCAAAGCCCCTAAACATGATGGATGGCACCGAGCTCGAATTACACCAAGTCAGGAAAAAATCGTACAGAAAAAAAACAACAGAATCTTGAGCACAGCCATCAGAGAACACTTGGCTTCGTCCGGCATATTGTGCTGGGTTTGTGAGTCCACCCCGAGGGCCGGAACCACGGGAATTTGGCCAAAAAGACGCCAGACTAAACCCTCCGTCGGCATCCGTTTGAGTTTGGAGTTTTGTGAGTTTCGTCTGGATGGGATAAGTATGCTGGAAATATCACTCGTGTGCCACAAAAGACCTTTTCTACATCGAGGAAGAGAAAGAAAGAGGTAGAGAAAGAGTTTAAAGGTCTGATATTATTATCTTGTGATCTTCAATTCGTGTTAGAACATTGTTACCTCCTCAAAAATGTACCTGGAGGTGTGTTTTCCTTCATTTAGTTTGGTTCTTTCCTCTCTTCCATCGCTCCTGCCTTCTCTCTTTTCTGTTTCTCTCCCTCTCTTCTCTTTCCCTTCGTCTACCTCCTCTCACTCCATTTCTTGGGCTGTTTCGTCTCTTTGGTTTCTCTCTTCTTCTGCCTCAGTGAACAAAATAGATCTCGCTCGCTGCACATATAGTGAATAATAACCGCAGGTGTACGAGAAACTTCACTTCTTCTTCTCTCTCTTCTCCTTCTCTCTCTGTCTTTCTCTGGCTGTCTTCATCTCTTCCTCCTCTTCGTTTCTCCTCTCCCTCTCTCCTCCTCTTCACATGTTCCTCCTCTTCTTTACGTGTTCCTCCTCTCTCTCCTTCTCCTCTTCACATGTTCCTCCTCTTTTTTACGTGTTCCTCCTCTCCTCCTCTCTCCTCCTCCTCTTCACATGTTCCTCCTCTTTTTACATGTTCCTCCTCTCCTCCTCTCTCCTCCTCCTCTTCACATGTTCCTCCTCTACCTTACTTGTTCCTCCTCTCTCTCCCTATCGCCTCCTCCTCTTTTTACATGTTCCTCCTCTCCTCCTCTCTCTCCTCCTCCTCTTCACATGCTCCTCCTCTTCTTTCCGTGTTCCTCCTCTCTCTCCTCCTTCTCTTCACATGTTCCTCCTCTTCTTTACATGTTCCTTCTCTCCTCCTCTCTCTCCTTCTCCTCTTCACATGTTCCTCCTCTACCTTACTTGTTCCACATCTCTCTCCCTCTCTCCTCCTCCTCTTCACATGTTCCTCCTCTCCTTCACATGCTCCTCCTCTCCTCTTCTCTGGCTGTCTCTCTCTATCTATATGTCTCCCTCTCCTTCCCACTCCCCTCTTTCTCTATCTCTCACTATTTAACTCTCTATATCTTTCCCCCTCTTCTCTTTCTCTCTCTATATATACTGTATATGTCTTCTCTCTTTCTGCCTCTCCTTCTGTTCTTTCTTTCTCTCTCTATCTCCCCGTCTGACCCTCTCTCCATCTTCTCTTTCCCTCCCTCTCCATCCCTCATCTCTCTCCTCCTTGCTCTCCTCTCTCCCTCTTCTCACCTCCTTCCTCTCCCTCTCTCCTTCTCTTTCCCTCCGTCCTCTCCATCTTCTTTTCCCCTACCCACCTCCTTCACTCCTCTCCCTCAATCCTCTCTTTTTCATGTGTTCCATCCCTCCTCCCTTTCCTCCCTTCCTGTCCTCCCTCCTCTCCCCTCTTCTCCCTCCATCTTCGCTTTCCCTCTCACTCTCCTTTCTGCTCTCCCTCCCTCCTATCCCTCTCCCTACATCCGCTCTTTCATGTTTTTCCTCTCTCTTCCTCTCCATGTGTTCCTCCTCTCTCTTCCTCTCTGCTCCTCTTCTTCACATGTTCCTCCTCTCCCTCTCTCCACCTCTCCTTCACGTGTTCCTCCTCTTCACGTATTCCTCCTCTCTTCCTCCCTCCTCTCCCTCTCTCCTTCATGTGCTCCTCTTCTCCTCCTTTCTCCTCCCTGGAAACGGATTTTAACGCACAACTGACAGAGAGAGAGAGAGACAGGAGAAGGAGAGAGAGAAATACACAGCGAGACAGAGAGGGAGGGAGAGAGAGAGAGAGAAAAGAGATCCACAGAAAGAGAGGGAGAGAGAGACTTACAGAAGGAGAGAAAGAAAGATATATGTACAGTGAGACAGAGAGGGATTGAGAGAAAGGGACAGAGAGAGAAAGAAAAGAGATCCACAGAAAGAGAGGGAGAGATAGAGAAAGAAAGAAAGACTGGCAGAAGGAGAGAGAGAAAGATATAGACAGAGAGAGAGACAGCGTGGGATTGAGACAAAGGGAGAGAGAGAGAAAGATATATGAACAGAGAGACAGAGACGGAGAGAGAGAGCAAGAAAGAAAGAAAGAGCGACTGACAGAAGGACACGGAAAGAGCGAGAGAGGGAAATATACGTACATAGAGACAGAGAGGATTGAGAGAAAGGGGGAGAGAGAAAGAAAGAGGGACTGACAGAAGGAGAAGGAGAGAGAGAAAGACATGTACAGAGAGATAGAGAGGGAGGGAGAAAAAGGGAGAGACAGAGAAAGAAAAGAGATCCACAGAAAAAGAGAGGGAGAGAGAAAGTTAGAGAAAGAGAGAGAAGAGAGTTAAATTGTGTGAGAGAGAGAACAGGGACAGGCAGAGATGAGAGGGAGAGATAGAGAAAGAAGGGGATGGAAAGAGAAGAAGAGGGGGGACATATAGAGAGAGAGACAGACAGAGAAGGTGAGGAAGAGAGAGACAGATTGCGAGAGGGAGAGAAAGGCAGAGGCAGTGAAAGAGAGAGACACAGAGAGAGAGAGAGAAGGAGAAAGGAGGATGTTTTTGGAGAAGTGAAGTTTCTCCTGCACCTGCGTTTATTATTCAATATGTGCAGAGAGAGAGAGATTTATTTTGTTCATCGAGGCAACTGTGCCCTGCCAAAAATAACGCTGTGAACACTTTTCCTGCCTTTTAAACATCTGTCCAGAGACCGCGGATGAAAAATATCATAAAATACCAAATAAGAGCCGGGTGCAGGTGGATATTCAGATACATAACCGGCGAGTCCGACGTTGGTGCTGAAGACAGAAGTGGTGCTGCAACAACAGGACGCAGGACTGATGCTCGCGTCGTCTCTACACAAACCAAACTTTAAACCACGCAGTTCATTTGCATAAACTATCAGTGCTGAAAAAAACCAGCCCGCTCCTCGTGCCCTGATGCAGCGGATGAACGTTCTCGCTCTGCTGCTCCACACTCGCTGCGTCTGTCGTTTGTTTGAACTCGCTAAAGACATTTGTGCATGTTGTGGGAGGGTTTGAATGACTTTCTGGAAGCCCTGTTAGCTGCTCGTACCACAGCTGCTTGTCTCCCTGGGGTTCTCTCAAGAATAATCATTACACAATAAATGAATGAATAACATTAAGAATAAAACATTGCAGTAACAGGGCAAATGTAGGTTGAGTTCTTCTCTCAAACTGAAAACACTCTGTTCGACCTTGTGATGTCATGTGGTGATACAGGAAGTGCTTCACTGTGTTTCCATGTGGATGATTTCAGCCCTGGAATATTAAATCTCTACTGAACAAAAGGTAAAAGGAGCTGTTAACTCTACCACTTTCATGACATAACATGACTAGGGGTGTGCAAAATTATTAAAATATCAATATCGTATCATTTAATGTGATGATACAGTATCGATATCGTGGGCTGCTGTATTGATATATCGCCAAGGGTGTTTTTAGGTATATTTTACAAAATTATTTTGTTACAGTGCTACAGTTTTGTTGCTTGTTTAGAGGAAGAAAACTTGTTTATGTGACACATTTGACATTTTCACTGTTGATGATTAAAATGTGTTTCATATGAACTTTGCAAAATAAGTGGTTTAACAAAGATTTTAAGTATCACAGCCATGATTTAGCTATTATTTTTACTGACTTATTTATTTTTATTTTTACTGATTTACTTATTTTTTTTTTATCAATTTGAAATATATTGTATCAAAACAAAAGCTCATTGTATCAAGATATGTATCGTATCATGGCCTTTGTCTCGAGGTATGTATCGTATCATAGCCTTTGTCTCGAGGTATGTATCGTGTCATGTCCTTTGTCTCGAGGTATGTATCGTATCATGTCCTTTGTATCGCGATATGTATTGTATCATGGCCTATTTATCGAGATATGTATCGTATCGGCAGCTACTTAATGACATGCAGCCCTACATATGACACAAGGTGGAACGTAGCATTTTGAATTTTGGAGATATAAATTTACTCAAACCTGTGTGAATGAAACAAAGCACAACTCAAGATATCTTTAAAATGGCTTCAAGCTCAAAGGAGCCAATTTTGCATCCCATATGGGACCTTTAACTCACTTATTCTGCCCTGCAAAGGCAAAAGACGCCGTTCTGCTGTGGTTTCTCGTACGGTTTTGGACGTTATGCTTGCCATCGCCCTTTATTTTCTCGTTAAAACCATCAAATTGGCTCACGATATTTATTCCCATGATAAAGGAAGTCTCAAATACCCCCACAACGACACTGATGTTGCGTTCCGGTTTTGTAGGGCAGTATACGTTCCTATTTTCCATTGTATATGTACAGTCCTTGAAGTTATTGTCTCCCTGTGCAGCTCACAATACGTTTCTATCCCCTCTGTTTATTGCAGGATCTTAAAGAAGGTACATTTGGCTTAGGAGTGGAAAATCTCTTCTCCGCCGGACTGTTGAGGCTGCTCTTAGCCAGGTTACGCCCCCTGTGGACTCAGCTGCAACGTTGCGCTTCACTGCATTTTTTATAAACCCCAATTGAAAACGCAATGCTACTTTTGCATTCTGTCCGGCGGCCAAATCTCTGTATAGCGCGGCGTTCTCGTGCAGATGTACTACCTGCACTGTGGCGTATTCCTTCTTGTTCCAATGATTTGTTATTACTCACTTTAATTGGTCAGATTAAAATCAATTCAGGCCCAAAGAACAGCGAGGGGCCATAAATCATTAGGCTAAGGTAGTGTTTGTAGCTGGAGCTGATGTATAGCATGTAGAAAGCAGTGGCCCGATCGATCACCAAAACGCCCATGAATCTTCCTGACAGGTTAAAATGGTATTTACTCTGCGAAAAGTGAAGTCTAGGGGCTAACTGGAGATACCCTTGACCTTTACGCGTTAGCTGCAGCGCCGGCGTCCTAAATTATCAATGAGGAAGAATTGAGCGTCAGCTTTATCCAGACAGAATGCTTAAAACATGTGCATGATGCTAATGGACTCAACTTATCACAGTTCGGACCAAACGCTTCACCAAACTGTAAAAAAGGACTGTCACACTAAGCTGACATCACTTCTTTGAGTAGTTTTGACTTGTTTAGATGAATTTACACAATTTACCTTACAGATCTGACTTGTTTCTGAGTTGTTTTAACACATTGCTTGTTAATAATAATTAGTTATTGTGGAAAAATAAAATAAAAAATTCAATTCAAATCATCGTCTTGTTCCACACAGTTATATTAAATATGTTAATCCAAAGCACTTGTATTAGCTTCTTAGGTCAGTCTACTTAAAACATGGACTGGCAATTAACATTAAAAAGGATGGTCAGAATAATTTGACATTACTCATTTGTTTGATTAGTTTTGACTTGTTTAGTGTAGTTAATTGTTCTAATACATTGCTTCTTAAGTTTGATTGTCATGGATAATTAGTTATTGTGAATATGTGTGTGTGTGTGTGTATATATATATATATATATATATATATATACTAGTGAGTGTGGGAACCACTGTCCAGGATGAAACACCAAGCTCCACAAGTACATCAGTGACAAGGCCCAGACTGATGACATGCTCAGAGAATGTCTCAGACATTGGGGCGCAGAGGAAGAGGTGCTGGAGGGACCATCATGGCAGGACAAACCCCTACATGGGGCGTACCACCGGAACATAACTGAAGTGGCTGATATCAAGAAATCCTACCAATGGCTGGAGAGGGCTGGTCTGAAGGATAGCATGGAGGCACTCATCCTGGCTGCACAGGAGCACGCCTTGAGCACCCGAGCAATAGAGGCCCAGATCTACCACACCAGACAAGACCCAAGGTGTAGGTTGTGCAAAGAAGTGCCTGAGACAGTCCAGCACATAAGGTGTAAGATGCTGCAGGGAACGCGTACATGGAGCGACATAACCAAGTAGCGGGCATAGTGTACAGAAACATCTGTGCAGAGTACGGGCTGGAAACCCCAGGATCAAGGTGGGAAACGCCTCCAAAGGTTGTGGAGAATGAGCGGGCCAAGATCCTGTGGGACTTCCAAATACAGACTGACAGAATGGTGATGGCGAACCAACCAGACATCGTAGTTCTGGATAAGCGAGAGAACAAAGCCGTGGTGGTGGACATTGCAATACCGAGCGATGGCATAAACAAAATACAAATAAATTTAATTAAATTAAATTGTTTAAATTAATCATCTTGTTCCACTCAGTTATATTAAATAGGTTAATCCAAAGCACTTTTGTTAAGATTTTAGGTCAATGTACAGTACTTAAAACATGTGCATGTACTTTTAATTAACATAAAGAAGGATGAGCAGAATAAGTTCTTTATTTCAGTAGTTTTGATTACAGTAGTTTAGATTCATGTACATAATGTATCTAATTTATTCTTTCAAAATGTATGAATAGTTTTAACATACTGCTTCGTTATTGGGGACAATTATCATAAAATAAATAAATAAATACTACTACTACTACTACTACTACTACTACTACTACTACTACTACTACTAATAATAATAATAATAATAATAATAATAATAATAATAATAATAATAATAAATATGTAAAATTTAAATTTAAACACAACAAAAAAATCTTGCTCCACTCAAATATTTTAGGTTAATCCAGAACGGTTATTAGCAATTATTATCATCATCTTGCTCCCCTAAATTATATGAAATAGGTTAATCCAAAGCACTTTTATCAACGTTTTAGGTCAGTCTACTTAAAACATGTACTTTCATTTAAAATAAAAAGGATGAGCAGAATAAGTAGTACTTTATTTGAGTAGTTTTGAGTACAGTACTTTGAACTTTCAATTTTAATGTATTGCTTCATAATTAATTTGTTATTGTAAAAAAAAGAAAACATTAAATAATAATAATAATAATAATAATAATAATAATAATAATAATAATAATAATAATAATAATAATAATAATAATAATAATAATAATAATAATAATAATAATGGAAAATTTAAATGGAAACATATCAAAAAAATCCACTCAAATATTTTAGGTCTGTCCAGAACATTTTATTCACTTTTTTGTCAGTTTACTTAAAGCATGTATTTTCAATTAACATGAAATATTTACATGATGTAATTCATTTGCAGTAGAATTGCACTGAGCTGATTAGCAGGTTTGGTTTACTAGAGTTGTGTTTTGTTGCATTCACACAAACTCTGCAAATTTAGGCTGACGTGCTCCTTTTTTTTTTTTTGTCTATTTTTTAACTCCATACTCTTTCACTAGAATCACTTACATCATTTCAACCAATCTCTACTGAACTAATAAAAGTAGCTGTGAATATGAAAACTACCACTACATGACATCACAAGGTGGAACAGAACATGTTGAGCTTTAGAACTGTAGACAGATGAATAATAAAGGTGACTCAAAATCAAGTGAACGCAACAAAACACAATTCCAGGTTTGTGCTTGATGAGGTAACATCGTTCTAACATGACGTAACATTTGACTTTTAAATTGCCTCAGAATTGTGCCCAAAAGTTCCGTCTCTTTCCTTCAAACAGGGAGAATGTTGAAGGAGGAGATTAGCGGGACTCTTTGTGGTTATTACTCATTCCTCTGACTGATGGAGTTTCAAATGTCCGTCTGAAGTCTGCTCCGCTCTCTTAAACCCAGTCACCTTGGTCCAAACATCTGTGTGTGGTGAGAATAGCTTTTGCAAGGGGCCCTTTGTAAGCTCATTTAAACCTGGAGAGGCTCAGATGGACAAAGAGAAAGTCTTAGAAGCTTTATTAAATGAGCTCGCTGTGGCGCTCAGACCCCGGCAGGAGCCAAGTTAGGTCTTCCAGGCTGAATTCTGTTTACGCTATAGCCTTATCATAACCATAGGCCCTTCTGTACGATTAATAATGTGCTCAAGTCATTTCATTTAAAAATATACAAGCGTAAATATATAAAAGACACAAATACACAATGATAATAACTAGGGGTGTAACAATAACCTAAATATGGTGATATCGTATCATCAAAGGTCTCACAATAATATCGTGGACCATCACAATATATCGAATCACAAGACTAGTTCTGATGCAGAAATAGCTAAAAAAAAACAGAGGGAACTACACAGACCATGATCCTTTGCTCCATTTCAGTGCAGACGACATGAAGAAATAACTGTTCTAAGCACTTTGAAATCTTCATTCTTTGGATTAAGTCTTGTGAAGGTATTTTTAGTGGAAAAAGGAGCAGGTTCACACAAAAATATTCCAATAAATCTGGTACGGTGAGATGTTTATGGTGAAAATCTGGTACAGAGGGATTTGGATATCGTTCCATCCCTAATGACAATAAATGTTGTACCAAATGACTGGTCAAAGCATTTTAGAATGCCAGTCTTGTTATTATGTAGAATATCGTAATGTAAATAGCTTTCCCACGTATCGCAATAATTCAGTAGCAAGGACCATGCCAACAACACAAAAAAATGGAAAATAGCAGAAACTAGTGTTGATCAATGTATTTATTTATTAGTTTATTTGTCAGGGGCTGTACAAAAAAAAAAAAAAAAACATTGCCACCAAATAGGTAACTAATGTTATGTACATAGGGTTTCTAGCTACAAGCTAATTTGCAGCTTCAGTCCCTGGTTAGGCTTTTACAAATATTAATATAATGGAGACAAACAAATAGGGGACCCTCCACATTAGAAGTTACTTTAAAGTGTCGTCTCAAAATGTATTCAATTTCTGTCTATCTTAAAATCAGATGTAAAAAGCTGCTTCAGAGTTATGTACGGATTCGGGTACCCACGGATACTTGACGGGTGAACCACAAATTTGACTGAAACGGGTGAAAAATGTTGTGCTGTGTCGGGTGTGCGAACAAAAACAGGGCTGTATTTTAGTGTAACGCAAAAATGTCATTGTTTTTACAAGATGATTCAATGTAAAATCCGTTTTTGCTGCACGCATTCCCAGAAATCTCTGCCACTTTCATTTTCAAACCACACGTGCGACGTCCTGGCTCTTTTTTGCTCTCAGACTGATTTTCGTTCGTGTGTTGGTATGTATTTATAGCTAACCGATGTATGTACATAGGGCTTGGTTACACGATGCCATTCTAACACAAAGCCACTCTGACATTACAATTGTTGGAGTGGCAGTGTGTCCATTTGTTCTCAAACGTCCTGCACTCCCACATTTTCCCCTGTGGTCGGAGCGGCGGCACATTAGGTTTTTTTTTAACATCCCGCCATTCCAACATGTAATTATTAAGGATCGACTGCGCTCTTTTCAGGACCAGATTTTCATGGACTGATGGCATAGGGGCACTGAGGGCGACTGGAGGAGGCGCGGAAAAGTTTAATCCTGATTAAATCCTGTTGTAGTCCTGTTTTAGACCTGGTTTTAGTCCTACTATAGACTTGGTTTAGTCCTGGTTTAGACCTGGTTTGACTCCTGATTTTAGTCCTGGTTTAGTTTTAGACCTGGTTTAGTCCTGGTTTTAGTCCTGTTTTAGACCTGATGTTAGTCCTGTTATAGACCTGGTTTAGTCCTGGTTTAGATCTAGTTTAGACCTTGTTTAGTCCCGCTTTAGACCTGGTTTTAGTCCTGGTATAGACCTGGTTTAGTCCTGGTTTAAAAGCAGGTCTATACCAGGACTAAAACCAGGTCTATACCAGGTATAAACCAGGTCTTAATCAGGACTAAACCAGGTCTAAATCAGGACTAAAACCACGTCTAAAGCAGAACTAAAGAAGGTCTAAACCAGATCTGAACCAGGACTAAAACCAGGTCTTAACCAGGACTAAACCAGGTCTAAACCAGGACTAAAACCAGGTCTAAATCAGGACTAAATCCAGGTCTAAATCAGAACTAAAACCATGTCTAAACCAGGATTAAAACCATGCCGCGCTCAACACACCTCCCACCAGAATGGCAACATAGATGGCAACATAAAAAGTGTTGGAATGGTGGTGTCAAAATGTGTCGCAATGGTGGGATGTCAGAATTGAGTGCTGTCGGAATGACGGGATGTCGGAGTGGAGGGGTGTCGGAGTAGGGGGATGTCGGAGTGGGGGATGTTGGAGTGGGGGGATGTCGGAGTCGAAGTGGGGGGATGTCGGAATGATGGGATGTCAGAATGATGGGATGTTGGAGTGGGGGATGTCGGAGTGGGGGATGTCGGAGTGGGGGGATGTCGGAGTCGAAGTGGGGGGATGTCGGAATGATGGGATGTCGGAGTGGGGGTTGTCGGAGTGGGGGGATGTTGGAATGGGGGGTGTCGGAGTGGGGGGATGTCGGAGTGGGGGGTGTCGGAGTGGGGGGATGTTGGAATGGGGGGGTGTTGGAATGGGGGGGTGTCGGAGTGGGGGGATGTCGGAATGATGGGATGTTGGAGTGGGGGGGTGTCGGAGTGGGGGGATGTTGGAGTGGGGGGGTGTCGAAGTGGGGGGATGTCGGCGTGGGGGATGTCGGAGTGGGGGGATGTCGGAGTGGGGGGATGTCGGAATGATGGGATGTTGGAGTGGGGGTGTCGGAGTGGGGGGATGTTGGAGTGGGGGGGTGTCAGAGTGGGGGGATGTCGGAATGATGGGATGTCGGAATGATGGGATGTCGGAGTGGGGGGTGTCGGAGTGGGGGGATGTTGGAGTGGGGGGGTGTCGGAGTGGGGGGATGCCGGAATGATGGGATGTCGGAGTGGGGGGGTGTCGGAGTGGGGGGATGTTTGAGTGGGGGGTGTCGGAGTGGGGGGATGTCGGAGTGGGGGGATGTCGGAGTGGGGGGGTGTCGGAGTGGGGGATGTCGGAATGATGGGATGTCGGAGTGGGGGGTGTCGGAGTGGGGGGATGTTGGAGTAGGGGGGTGTCGGAGTGGGGGGATGTCGGAATGATGGGATGTCGGAGTGGGGGGGTGTCGGAGTGGGGGGATGTTTGAGTGGGGGGTGTCGGAGTGGGGGGATGTCGGAGTGGGGGGATGTTGGAGTGGGGGATGTCGGAGTGGGGGGTGTCGGAGTGGGGGATGTCGGAATGATGGGATGTTGGAATGATGGGATGTTGGAGTGGGGGGATGTCGGAGTGGGGGGATGTCGGAGTGGGGGATGTCGGAGTGGGGGGATGTCGGAGTGGGGGGATGTCGGAATGATGGGATGTTGGAGTGGGGGATTTCGGAGTGGGGGGATGTCGGAGTGGGGGATGTCGGAGTGGGGGGATGTCGGAATGATGGGATTTTGGAGTGGGGCATGTCGGAGTGGGGGATGTCGGAATGATGGGATGTTGGAGTGGGGGATGTCGGAGTGGGGGGATGTCGGAATGATGGGATTTTGGAGTGGGGCATGTCGGAGTGGGGGATGTCGGAATGATGGGATGTTGGAGTGGGGGATGTCGGAGTGGGGGGATGTCGGAATGATGGGATGTTGGAGTGGGGGATGTCGGAGTGGGGGGCTGTCGGAGTGGGGGGATGTCGGAATGATGGGATGTTGGAGTGGGGCATGTCGGAGTGGGGGATGTCGGAGTGGGGGTATGTTGGAGTGGGGGGGGTGTCGGAGTGGGGGGATGTTGGAGTGGGGGGATGTCGGAGTGGGGGGGGTGTCGAAGTGGGGGGATGTTGGAGTGGGGGGATGTCGGAGTGGGGGATGTTGGAGTGGGGGGATGTCGGAGTGGGGGATGTCAGAGTGGGGGGATCTACTCTTGCCCCCTTATTATTCTCTCTTTACATAAACGACCTCCCGGATGTGTGCCCCGAACTTAATATGCAAATGTACGCAGATGATGTGGTGATCTACACGCAGGGAAAAGAGGAGAAAATAGCCACAGACCTCACAAACGCATTAAAGAAGACAGACAACTGGCTAAAACAAAATTGTCTTATGCTCAATAAAAAAAAAACTGTCTGCATGATGTTTACAAAACGACCAAAACCGAGAAGCAGGTCCTTTGTTTTTCTGGAGGGAGATGAAGTGGAATTGGTGGCACAGTTTACATACCTTGGAGTAGTGTTAGACTCCAACCTGACATTCAAAAAACAAATAAAAAAGGTATCCAATATAGTCAAATTTAACTTACAAAACTTCAAACAAATCCGCCCTTTCATCAAAACCAAATCTTACCTCCACTGCACGATACTGTCCCAAATAGAATACTGCTTCACAACATGGTCGTTTGCCAGTACCACTACACTAAAACCAATTGAACAGCTTTATAAAAAAGCCATAAAAGCATTTGATAAGAAGCCACAATCATTTCACCACTGTGCAATCCTCGGAAAGTATAACCTTTTAAGTTTTGATCATTTTAAAATATTTAAAAACTGCTGTATCATTTTTAGGTCCCTGCACGAACTGGCCCCACCACCCTTGAAAAAATACATAAAATGGAAAAGTGTGTCTAGCACCAGATCAACCTCTAGAGGGGATTGTGAAATACAATTTCGAAAAACCACCTTCGCTCAAAATGTTCTCTCTATCACAGGCTGCAGCAGCTGGAACACCTTACCTGTCTCAGTCAGAACCAGCCCAACCTTTGCATCGTTTAAAACGCACCTTAAGAGATGGTTGAAAAGCAGTCAAAATTGTAACCATCTTTAGACACCACTACACACACACATACAAACACACACATACGTAGACACTAGCACTTTAGAAATAGTACTGTAATACTGTAGGCACCTTATAATGCACTCTATAAAAAGCACCTTTAACAGCACTTTAGGTCATGATAGCTATGTTTATTGTACTGTACTATACTGTGTATTATGCATATTGTTAGTTATATTTGTCGAGTCTGTCAAATGTCTATTTTATGTGTATTTTATATATGGGACTACGGACGGAAATTAGCACCTATGCTAAATCCGGCGTATTTACATCAATATGTGTGATTTCATACAAATTGTATGTTCATGAATATGCATCATCCCACCCAAATAAACAAATAAAGAAAGAAAAAATGTCGGAGTGGGGGATGTCGGAATGATGGGATGTTGGAGTGGGGGATGTTGGAGTGGGGGGATGTCGGAATGATGGGATGTTGGAGTGGGGGATGTCGGAGTGGGAGGATGTCGGAGTGGGCGGATGTCGGAGTGGGGGATGTCTATGTGGGGGGATGTCGGAGTGGGGGGGTGTCGGAGTGGGGGGATGTCGGAATGATGGGATGTTGGAGTGGGGGATGTCAGAGTGGGGGGATGTTGGAGTGGGGGGTGTCAGAGTGGGGGGATGTTGGAGTGGGGGGATGTCGGAATGATGGGATGTTGGAGTGGGGGGTGTCGGATGGGGGGATGTCGGAGTGGGGGGTGTCGGGTGGGGGGATGTTGGAGTGGGGGGATGTCGGAGTGGGGGATGTCAGAGTGGGGGGATGTCGGAGTGGGGGGATGTCGGAATCATGGGATATTGGAGTGGGGGGATGTCGGAGTGGGGGAATGTCGGAGTGGGGGGATGTCGGAGTGGCGGGATGTCGGAGTGGGGGGATGTCGGAGTGGGGGGATGTTGGAGTGGGGGTGTCGGGTGGGGAAATGTCGGAGTGGGGGGATGTCGGAGTGGGGGGATGTCGGAGTGGGGGGATGTCGAGTGGGGGGATGTTGGACTGGTGGAGGTGGGAGTGGGGGGCTGTCGTAGTGGGGGATGTTGGATTGGGGATGTCGGAGTGGGGGGATTTCGGAGTGAGGGGATGTTGGAGTGGGGGGTGTCGGAGTGGGGGATGTTGGAATGGGGGGTGTCGGAGTGGGGATGTCGGAGTGGGGGGATGTCGAAGTGGGGGGATATCGGAGTGGGGGGTTGTCGAAGTGGGGGGATGTCGTATGGGGGGGATTTCGGAGTGGGGGAGTCGGTGGGTGGGGCTGGTGGAGTGGGGGGGTGTCGGAGTGGGGGGATGTCGGAGTGGGGGATGTTGGAGGGGGGGTGTCGGAGTGGGGGGATGTCGGAATGTTGGGATGTCGGAGTGGGGGGAGTCGGATAGGGGGGATGTTGGAGTGGGGGGGTGTCGGAGTGGGGGGATGTTTGAGTGGGGGGATGTCGGAATGATGGGATGTTGGAGTGGGGGGTGTCGGGTGGGGGGATGTCGGAATCATGGGATGTTGGAGTGGGGGGATGTCGGAGTGGGGGGATGTCGGAGTGGGGGGATGTCGGAGTGGCGGGTTGTCGGAGTGGGGGGATGTCGGAGTGGGGGGATGTCGGAGTGGGGGGATGTCGGAGTGGGGGGGTGTCGGGTGGGGGGATGTCAGAGTGGGGGGATGTCGGAGTGGGGGTGTCGGGTGGGGGGATGTCGGAGTGGGGGGATGTCGGAGTGGGGGGAGTAGCCACAAGCTAATTTGCAGCCCCCGTCCCTGGTTAGGCTTTTACAAATATTGTAAAAGTCCATGAGTCCATTTTCAGTTTAGTGCTGCACTGTTGACTGAGCTTCAGCTTTAACTGGAAAAGTCTCTGGTTCGGCTGAGACTTTAGCTGCAGAGGTAAAGAGTTCACAACTGTTCCTTGGATTGAGAACACTGACTGACCCAGAGCAGTTCAAAAAGTGGCTGTGGAGCTGCTTTTCTTCTGCTGAGGTGGAGTGTAGATGGAAGCCAGGGGTGTAGTCCATAACCACACCCAGACAGGAGGAGACATGAAAAATCAGGTCTGGACCAGAGCAAACTGTGACAATACACCTGTACAAGAGTTGATAAGACGGAATAAACTTCAATTCTTCACTATTTGCTCATTATGAAGTCTTTGTTCATGTTTCAGTTTAAGGTTAATTAAGATGTAGTTATTACTAAATGTTTTTCTCATTATCAGCTCTACCGCCACATCTACTGCTACTGCTCGGCCTTGTGGGAAAAATACTCATTATTCCATTTTAATTACTTAGACACGTCCTACTAAATTTGAGCAATTACCCCTGACACTCAAAAGGACAAATATAAAAGAGGCTTTCTGCTCGGCATCATTCAAACTGTTCAGAAATACTGCAGCAGCCGCTCACCATGAAAAAAGTTTTTGTTTTCACAAGAACAGGAAGGATTTTCAGTTCAGGGCTGCTTACGGAAATTTGTGAATGGTGGATTTGAAATAGCATATGGCTGTTTTGTGTGTTTCTTTCTAATAAGTACCTGGTGGGGTAGTACCTGTTTTAATTGTATCATAGTTTTACATAATTTAAGTGGCAGTTTGTGGAGAAAAAGATGAAAAGAAAAGTACAAAAAATAAATACAGTTTAAACCTTCATTTAACAAAACAAAAGTGTCATTTATTTTTGTTAGTCTAATCATAACATTTGTGCATTTTATTTGGCTCTTTTTAATATTATGGTTACTATATGAATAAATATATTAGGAAAGACTTTTGGTGGTTGTCTTGTTTTAAAATTACAGCTTTGAATGCGCATAATTTTAAGAGTTTTTTTCTAATTTATGACTAAATTAAGGAAATGCATCTAGGTAAATTTTGCTTAAATCTAGCAACACTGATCTGAAATTTGAATATAATGAGAAAATATTGCATAGATTTTACAGTATGAGCAAGTTTTGCTTAAATCTAGGCTAAATTTAGAAAATTTGTCTTATTTTAATCTACATTTCAGCACATCTATCTAGAATGTTTTTTTTTTTATAAGAATTATTTTCTTAAATTTGACCATATTGAGAACATTTTAAATCTTAAATCTTACTTGCAACATGCTTAAATTAAGGATTTAAAACAATTAGAAAAAAGTCTTAAATTAAGATTTCTAAGCAAGAAAATATTATTGTATTCTTTTTACTTAAAACAAGAAAATGTGTGAATTATTATTATTTTTTTCTTGTTTCTAGCCAGGTACTTTTTGCAGTGTAGGTAATAGTTATGACTTGCGTCCACCAAGAAGTTACGCTGTTCACCTTTCTGGTTTTGTTCATGAGAAGACATATTACAACTACTATTTACTTTTACTTCCATGTTTGAAAATTGCGGTGCCCAGTACAGAGCAAAACGGCATCTTGAAAACAAGATTGGGACCAAACAGAGAAAGCAAAAGTCAAGGTATAAAAATAAGTTTAAATTTAGTCCAAAATACTTCAACACAGGCAAATGATCAACAGAAAACTGGGCCCAAAATGAGGTAACTTAAAGTCAACTAAACACAACAACAAAAAACACCAGACAGGGGACAGGTCTCCTTAAATAGCCCAAGAGCCAACTAACTGAACACAAAAAAGGAGGGAACTTAGATTAAACAATTAACTAAACTACTAATTTAATTAAAGCAACACAAAAGCAAATCATTATACTACAGAAAATAAATAAACTAACTTTACAAAACAAACTAATATAGTGCTCCCTCTTGGTTCAGCGATGGCCTGGTCCGTCCGGCGACTCAAACCGAAAAAAAAAAAAAAAAAATGCAAGTGTAAGTAAATTAAACTTTGGGCTATAATTGAATAGAGCATAAAGAAGAGAGAATGAGAAGGGGAAACATCTATAACATGGTCGATTTTGCATTGTAGGTCGGATTTAAAGGTGTAGCTATATTAAAGGCTCACAGTATAGCTTTTTTGGTAGACGGTCCGCCACCTGTCTCCATGGAGATTTTGCCTTGATGACTCCACAGTATGGAAATAAACATAATAGAGACAGGTTAATGGTCACTTCTATGGAGAAGCAAACAAACGGCAAGAATTCATGTTTTCAAGGTATTTTTGAGCTATAAAACACTCGTAATTAGATAAATGCAAGGAAGATATGTTTAATACCCTACTGTGAAATATTCCAGGCAAAGAAATCACATCTCCATGGAGACAAGCAAATAGGGGACCCTCCACTTTAGAAGTTACATTAACTAAGTGTTCACTAGCAAGGACCACTCCAACAACATATGTGTGAAGCGAGAAGCATTTATTGAGACGAGGTTCGGCTTGGCTGAGACTCAGGGTGGGGGTTCAGTCTCAGTCTTCATATGGCCCAGCAGGACGGGACCCCCATCGTAGGCGTCTTATGTCTGGAAGTGAAAAAATCAGGGATGGGAGGGTTGAGTCAAGTTATTTGGGATGAACTGGGTTGCTGGGATAGGCTGCTACAAATAGGCTTCTGGGAAATTGAGGTGTGGTAGAAGTGAGCTGTGATTCGCTGGAGAGGAGGCGAGGGCGGTTGAGGCGTGGTCCTGCTCCTGAACCTAAGTTAATCATATTAACTACATTTATCTCAAATTGTATTAGATTTCTGTGACTATCTTGAAATCAGATGTAAAAAGCTGCTTCAAAGTCCTGCACGAATACCCGACAGGCTAACCGCAAATTTTAATTAAACGGGTGCTGTGTCAGATGCGGGTTCGGGTCGGACTCAGGAGAGCGCGGGTCTAATCTGCGGTTTACAAAACATCATGTGTGATCAAAAAACAGCGCTGTATTTTAGGGTTTTTACAAGATGATTAAATGTAAAATCCATAAGTTTTTGCCGTGCGCATTCCCAGAAATCTCTGTCACTTTCATTTTCAAACCACACGTGCGACGTCCTGCAGTTCAGAATGACTCCCAAGGAGCTGAAAAGAAAATTAGTGAGTCCAGAGTAGAAAGTTGTGGCTCTTTTTTGCTCTCAGACTGATTTTCATTCAGGTGCGGTTTGGGTGTCGGTCTGTATTTATAACAGGTCAGATCGGGTGCGGAATTTTATTTAAATTCTGTCGGATGAACGGGTTAGGTGTGGATGAATCAGACCAATGCAAGACTGCTTAATTCTAGAATATGCTTCATGACATTGTAAATACTTTTGGTTAAAGTGTTGACGAAATTGCACAGACCTTCTCACAACGACTCTTCACTCAGTCCTTAAAATGGGCGCCTGTGCAGACACCCCGACATGATCTTAATCCCACAGTGTCGTTCCTGCATTCACTTTGGCCCCGTCCTCGTGACAGACTCCTCCTGAGCAGCTGTCGTCTCATTAACACCAGTGGAGTCCATTCAAACCAAAGCTCTTCTCAAATCTGCGCTCAGCATCTGTAATTATTTAAGTCTATTTTTGGCCCTGTGCAGCTGTGAAATAATAGAGTGTTTTGTTGGCACCACGCAGTTAAGTTACAGTATGGGTACTTCCTTTTACAAAACAGATGGACTTGTGCATATGGAACTTTGGAAACATTAAGAGAAACAAAACTACAAAAAAAAGTTTACATTTAAAGGTATAACTTTGCTGGTGGAGGGTCTGTCAGAGGCTTTTCTTCATGTATTGCTTTGTCTGGAATGTTTCACAGTTTGGTATTAAACCTTTCTATCTTCATGGAGAGTAAACCAGACCAAGTTACTGTCAGATCTGTGGAGAGGAACCCCGCTCACAGTCAGAATGCAATGTTTCATTAGGTATTTTTGAGCTATAATACCACTTGTAATTAAATAAATGTAAGGTAGAGCTGTTTAATGTCCTACTGTGGAACATTCCAGGCAGAGCAATGACATATCAATTTTATTTATTTCTTAATATAACCTTTATTTAACCAGGAAAGTCCCATTGAGATCACTAATCTCTTTTTCACGGGAGTCCTGTCATTCACTCCACACTCAGTGGAGGTAAACTACTATTGTAGCCACATCTGCCCTGGGGCAGCCTGGCTGAAGCGAGGCTCCAATCTGCTCCATCGTCCCCTCCGGCCACCACCATCACTCACACACACATCACTTTCATACTAGGCAATGTGAAGTGTCTTGCCTGGGGACACAATGACAGTTGTGGCACTTGGCCTTCCCAGTGTCTCCCATCCAAGTACTAACCAGGCCCAGACCTGCTGAGCTTCTGAGATCTGACGGGATCAGGCTTTGACAAGCTGGGATGACCACATAGAAACAAGCAGGTGACAGACCGCCAACCAAAAAGTTACACAGTGCACCTTTAAGAAAATCAAAACTGCAAAAATAAGTTTACATTTAAGGGTACTTTAAATGACTTTGTGGAGGTGGGGCGTCATCTGCATGACTCTGGAAACAGAAAGTTAAAACCACACTTCACATTCTTCTTGGAGATAGATTCTGACATCTTATGCCATACTGTGGAATATGAGGATGCATTTTTCTCCAGTGCAATAAAAACATCCAAAATAATGATTTCATCCATGATTTTGTTTTTTTGTTTTTTGCAAATCGTTGCATACTGTGGCTTTCATTGCCTTTAGACCTTTTTATATTTCAGTCAAAAAGGAAACGTGATCATTTTACTAAAAAACTAAACATAACACATTTCTTACACAAAAATATATATCAGAAGAGCATTGAAGGTTAAACTATTCATAACAAAACTAACACCCAGTAACATGCCTTCAGATTTAAAGGTGCATTATGTAACTTTTCTACTGGAGTATGTGCCACGTGCTCGTTTATGTAGATGTTATTGCTTGGTAAGATAGATAAATTTAACACAATACTATGAAACAACAAGCAACATCTCCATGGAGACAAGCAGGTGCCAAATTCCCTCCAGTAAAGTTCCACAGTGCACCTTTAACTAGCATCACCCTAGTGTAACTTCACCTTCAGATTGTAAAGTTTCACCGTTCCAGTTGCTGTGGCAGTTCTTTGGTCCGTAAAGCAGCTGTTGTCAGCGTTGTGTACTTTAGTGTTTTTTGCTGTTCTCCTGCAGATTGTACAAAGCAATAAGCCCTGACAAAGATGGAGGAGGCGGCCCTAATATGCTTCTAGCCTTCTTTAATATCGCAGGGAAATATGCGCTCTCGTCCCAGGGGCCACTTTTGTTTTGTTTTATGAGACTCGGGCACAAAGTTTGTAAGTGCTCCAGTGCACATGTCCAGTGTTATCAGGCGCAGACAGCTCTATACGCCCGCTGCACTGGGACTTTACTGCTGAAAGGTGCTGTCGGAAAACTCCATTCTGCTTTAAAGGTTACTCATATTGGTTTTCTCAGGTAATGTGGCGTTATGAAATTAAATATTTTTTCCCTGAGGGCCATATTTGAATCTTGGCATGATCACATCCATACCACCAGCCGTGTTCCAAGTGTTCATGAGCAAATCTCTATAAGAACATAGGCTAATGTAATCTATTCACAATTATAATTATTATCAAATATTTGCCAAGAACCACACAAGGCAGCACACACATTTTTCATATTTAGACTGTGTTTTTCTCATCACACGCTGTTCCACCTTGTGATGTCATGCGGTAAGACAGGAAGTGCTCCACTGTGTTTTCAAACTCCATACGCCTTCACTAGAATCATATCAATTATACAGTAGCTCTGGAATTGCCAGTCTCTACTGAAAAAAGTGGTAAATGTTAGCTGTTAACTTAAATACTACCACTATATGACATCACAAAGTGGAGCGGAGCATTATGAGCTCTGGAGATGTAGGCGGACTAATAATAAAGGATTACTCAAACACGCGTGAACAAAACAAAACTCTGGGTATGTTTTTGATGAGGTAACTAGAGATGTCCCGATTAAGATTTTTGACTTCCGTTCCAATACGATTTTTTTAAGGAGTGCTCTTTCCAATACCGATCTGATACTGATCCGATACCTTTTTTAATTCAACCCTAAGGAATGGAAGGAACCACACACGGATTGAAAGGATTACTTAAGTGTTTTATTGCACTTTCAAAACCTCAAACAACTTTTGTAGCAAACCTGCTATCTGAGGCAGGTCATAATAAAGAACATAATGAGTTATATTTTAATCCTTTGCAGCTTAAGCCTCAGCAAAATTCAGCCAGTGTTTGCTGCTGTGGCTTTGCCACCTTGCACTTGTAAATCTCAAACTCGCCAGATGATTCTTTTGTAAGTGATGAATCAAATTGGTAGTGTTAAATTGGCTCTGCTGGTTCCTCCACCAGAGCGATTGCATGTCACTGTTTGACTCTTGTTTTGTTGTAACGAAAAGTCCCACACAGCGGACATGGTGGTGTTTTGATTGATGACTGCCGTAAAGCGCATCGATGCTGCAAAAACATGTGAAACTGGATCAGTCTGATCATGTAACTGAATCCCATACTGTCCGATACTCATAAAAGAGCCGGATCGGGAGCAATCCCTCGTAACATTACAACGTTTTGTGCAATATAGGAACTTTAACATGTTGCAGATGCCAGCTGTGATATTTCTGAAGCATAATCATCCACACTTCACTGTATTAAAAAACATCTCATTTTTTAGTCATATTTGCAGTGCTGTGATATCCTGTGATACTAACCAGCTGTCTCTTTCTCTCTGTTCTCTTACAGCTCCCATCAACCCTCACCTGAGTAAGTACCTCCTCTGTGCACATGTGTGTGTTAGCCTCGTTAGCCTTTAGCCTCAGGACAGCTCTGACTCACCTCTTATCCTCACAACGCCCCCTAGAGGACAGACTCCACCTGCCACCTGCACCGAGAGACGCATTAGAGTCTGATAGAATAGGCCAGCCTCAGAATTTAACTCTCTGTCTCTATGGAGGCAAGCAGGACACATCACACGGCTAAGTTACATAGCAGAATTTAGTCAATACAAAATACAGCGCTTATCAAATGTGTTAGAGCACCTGTCATGAAAACAAGAAAGCATAAATAACATCATAGTTTATCAAAAATGTGTTTCAAATTAACAGTTTCATTGTTATTCATTAAGAAAATTACCAACTGGAATAACAAAATAGTCCTTGCTGACAAATAATAACCAAAAATGTGAATATTTTGTGTGAGCACCTTTGGCGCAGATAACAGCTGTGTTCTTGCTGCTTTGTTTTTATCTCATTTTGCAAAGTCTATTTTGTTACTGAGTTCCAAATAGTTTGTAGCTGTTCCCAGAGTCTTGCTTTAGACGAGAGTTTGGTGTCATTTTTGGATTTTTGGAAAACATTCAACTTGAAAATGTATGGATAGCAACAATAGTTCTAATTTAGCATTAAAGATCTTGCATATACTGGAGGATTAACCATTATAGAAACATAAAAAGATATTTTAGTAAACAGAAATACTGTTAAATTGCATTTGGCAGCAGCAAACGCCTTATACTGGGTGATGGTAATACATTTATTGAGCACTGTATATTTGTTTAAGTCATACTGTGGAACATCCCAGACAAAGCAATAACATCTCCATGGAGACAAGCCAATACACAGTGGACCTTTAAGTGCAGTATATGGCCAAAAAGTTGAAAAGTACAAAGAAAAGTACAAAAATACAGGAATACAGGAAAGCCTCTAATTATGTGATCAACAGTGAAAATCCCAATGATGTAATTTATTTGTAGTCTAATCATAACTGGTGCACAATTTAGACATGCTTTTGCCTTTGTTAACATTACGGGTTGCTAGGTCTGTCATGTTGTATGTGAACCAGGGAGTAAAATTACAAACTTAAACAAAAACAAAAGAAACAACTAGGCAAGATTTGTAGTAAAATCTTAATGATAACTATGTTTTAGAGAAATGAGTTTTCACTTCAATATTTTCTTGGTATTTAGTGTAAACATTTTGAGATATATCACTGTTTTGTTTTTTGTTTTTTTCATTTATCCATTCAAACTCATCTGTTTGTTGTTAAAAAGCATTCAGTGAGTCATTTGAGTTTATTCTGCTCAATGTATTTGTGCTTACTTCTCTCTCCTTCGTTGAAAATCACATTATTCATACCTTGAGATTTCACTCTTAATCATTGTTTGGTAGCAGCTCACCGCCGTCTGTTTATTTATCTATATTCTGGTTGTTGGTGGTGGGTGTGCGCCTCTCCACGTCCTAATCACCTCCATCATTATCCAATCCCACGAGCGACTTTAGACCTGCATATTCCTCATTTTAAAACTTTCTAAACTGCTAGCTCCATTTTGCTTCGCTCGCTTGTGTATTGGCCTCCAGTCGTCCGGGGAGGTTGGATTTTCCACATGCACACGTTAGCAAAGATTGTCTGAAAGCTCAAGGGAACAATATACGATGGATTAAAATGTGCACGGTGCAACTTTTCTGGTGGAGGGTCTGTCAAATGCTCCATGGAGATGTTATTGGTTTGTCTGGAATGTTTCACAGTATGGCATTAAACCTTTCTATCTTCATGGAGACCAAACCAGACCAAGATATAGGCAAGTTTCAGCTGACGTCATCGTTATTAAATGCGCCTGTTGCATGATGGGAAATATTGAGGCCATTGGCAAAAAAACATAAACACAGTGTGGTCAGCTGAAGTTTATCAGCAATAACGGTGAATTCCTGCTGCATTTTCGGATGCACAAATAGAAATAAGGAAGGAAGGTAGGAAGAAGTTATTTTTCATATTCCAAGTGAAAAGAACCACCAACAACTAATTAAATATTGAGAATATTGACGATCCTACGAAACCGAGGAACCCAACAAGTTCAGACTGCGCATTTTTTGCCGTTTTTTGACAGGTTTGTGCATTTCTTCAAAATTCATGATTTTATGGTTTATACTTTTGGTGTAAATGGCCCAGGAATTTCCATCTAGTAATTAGGGATATCGCCGAAGTGGATGATCGGCTATGTAGTTGGCGATTCAGATGAGAAATTTGCTTTCGTCCACGCTTTGTAGGGGTCGAAATGCTTATGACTAATTTCTGGTCAAATCACCTTCAGTCCTCTGGATTTTGTGTGGATAAATAACCAGGATCGGCACCCTTTACGTGCTTTCTCGCTACGTTCCCCAAAATCGGCCAAAATATTCCCCAAAATGCAACACAGGCTTTTGTCAACAATGAAACTCGCCTATAGGTCAGATCTGGAGAGGCAACCGTCAGAAGGCCTGTTTTTCTAGATATTTTTGAGCTATAAAACCATATGTAAATGAATAAATCTAAGGTAGAGCTGTTTAATGTTATACGGTGGAACATTCCAGGCAGAGCAATCTGACATCTTCATAGAAACAAGCAGGTGACGGACCCCCTATTGTGCAGGCAACTTGGACTCAAATGCAGCACAAAGAGCGCAAACGCAAAAGTCTAGCTCAGTTCAACAGAAAGTGTCCTTCAGTAGGTCCATCCATCCATTTTCTTCCATTTTATTCGGCTGGGTCATGGGGGCAGTTGTTCTCCGCCCAGTCCTCTGCGCACCTGATGAGCCCACAGGAGGGTGGACATCATCATAGGGGACCTTCAATCGGTAATACTTAATAATAACAACAGAATATGATTTTATTATATGAACTAAAATATCCTCCAAAACTGGGAAATTGTCTATGTCAGGGGTATCCAACCTTTTTCCTCCTGTGAGCTACTTTTGCCAGAGAGCTACTCATTTTTCACCATATGTATAATTCAGAAATCCCTTGACGAGCTACAGTTTGGAGACCCCTGCTCGAAGAGAAAACGAGTTGGGAATAAACTCAGAAACAGGTACTTCAAACAGAATTGTTCAAATAGCAAACAACAGATTTCAGATACAAAGCGTGAGTTTCTCTTGACTGGTCGACAATCTAGCAAAGACTGAATGAACAGAGGGAAGATATAGAGAGTGAGTGAACAGAGGGAGGATATAGAGAGTGAGTGAACAGAGGGAGGATATAGAGAGGGAGTGAACAGAGGGAGGATATAGAGAGTGAGTGAACAGAGGGAGGATATAGAGAGTGAGTGAACAGAGGGAGGATATAGAGAGTGAGTGAACAGAGGGAGGATATAGATACTGAATGAACAGAGGGAGGATATAGAGACTGAATGAACAGAGGGAGGATATAGAGACTGAGTGAACAGAGGGAGGATATAGCGACTGAATGAACAGAGGGAGGATATAGAGACTGAATGAACAGAGGGAGGATATAGAGACTGAGTGAACAGAGGGAGGATATAGAGAGTGAGAGAACAGAGGGAGGATATAGAGAGTGAGAGAACAGAGGGAGGATATAGAGAGTGAGAGAACAGAGGGAGGATATAGCGACTGAATGAACAGAGGGAGGATATAGAGACTGAATGAACAGAGGGAGGATATAGAGTGAGTGAACGGAGGGAGGATATAGAGACTGAATGAACAGAGGGAGGATATAGAGAGTGAATGAACAGAGGGAGGATATAGAGAGTGAGAGAACAGAGGGAGGATATAGAGAGTGAGAGAACAGAGGGAGGATATAGCGACTGAATGAACAGAGGGAGGATATAGTGACTGAGTGAACAGAGGGAGGATATAGTGACTGAGTGAACAGAGGGAGGATATAGTGACTGAGTGAACAGAGGGAGGATATAGAGTGAGTGAACAGAGGGACGATATAGAGACTGAATGAACAGAGGGAGGATATAGAGACTGAATGAACAGAGGGAGGATATAGAGAGTGAATGAACAGAGGGAGGATATAGAGAGTGAGTGAACAGAGGGGGGATATATAGACTGAGTGAACAGAGGGAGTATATAGAGACTGAGTGAACAGAGGGAGGATATAGAGACTGAGTGAACAGACGGAGGATATAGAGACTGAGTGAACAGAGGGAGGATATAGAGACTGAGTGAACAGAGGGAGGATATAGTGACTGAGTGAACAGAGGGAGGATATAGTGACTGAGTGAACAGAGGGAGGATATAGAGACTGAGTGAACAGAGGGAGGATATAGAGACTGAGTGAACAGAGGGAGGATATAGTGACTGAATGAACAGAGGGAGGATATAGAGACTGAATGAACAGAGGGAGGATATAGAGACTGAGTGAACAGAGGGAGGATATAGAGAGTGAGAGAACAGAGGGAGGATATAGAGAGTGAGAGAACAGAGGGAGGATATAGAGAGTGAGAGAACAGCGGGAGGATATAGCGACTGAATGAACAGAGGGAGGATATAGTGACTGAGTGAACAGAGGGAGGATATAGTGACTGAGTGAACAGAGGGAGGATATAGAGTGAGTGAACAGAGGGAGGATATAGAGACTGAATGAACAGAGGGAGGATATAGAGACTGAATGAACAGAGGGAGGATATAGAGACTGAATGAACAGAGGGAGGATATAGAGACTGAGTGAACAGATGGAGGATATAGAGACTGAGTGAACAGACGGAGGATATAGATACTGAATGAACAGAGGGAGGATATAGAGACTGAATGAACAGAGGGAGGATATAGAGACTGAGTGAACAGAGGGAGGATATAGAGACTGAGTGAACAGAGGGAGGATATAGTGACTGAGTGAACAGAGGGAGGATATAGAGTGAGTGAACAGAGGGAGGATATAGAGATTGAATGAACAGAGGGAGGATATAGAGACTGAGTGAACAGAGGGAGGATATAGTGACTGAGTGAACAGAGGGAGGATATAGAGACTGAGTGAACAGAGGGAGGATATAGAGACTGAGTGAACAGAGGGAGGATATAGAGACTGAGTGAACAGAGGGAGGATATAGAGACTGAGTGAACAGAGGGAGGATATATAGACTGAGTGAACAGAGGAAGGATATAGAGACTAAGAGAACACAGGGAGGATATAGAGACTGAGTGAACAGAGGGAGGATATAGAGACTGAGTGACCAGAGGGAGGATATAGAGACTGTGTGACCAGAGGGAGGATATAGAGAGGATGATTTGGGAATGAGTGTCTGTAGGAACAACAGGGAGGAAGTAAAAGGAGGACCGGAATGGACTGGGAAACGTAGCTGGACTGGGGAAAAACATGTAAACAAAAGACAGAACTGTGACACCCCCAACCAAAAAAGTTTGAAACAGCACATTTTCAGGAGCCTTTGAACACTAAATTCCAATTGTGTAAAAATAAAAAAAATCTGATCAAAGTCTAACTTGAGTAACAGAGCTTCAGACAGAGCAGTGCCTCTAGTTAGCTTCACACCCCAAGTAAGGTTAAAAGGCCTGTTGTTGATTTAAAAACATGATTTTTATCTTTTTTTCTTCATCCTTTCTGCCACTGCGATATCGCACCATAACACAGAAACAACCGTGTGGCATAGTGCCACAGTTTGATGCTAACTTAATGCACTGCTCTGTCTGAAGCTCTGAGACTCAAATTTGACTTTAAACTGATCTTTATTTTAACACAATCTGACCAGAAAAAGACGATTTAGCTGGAACTACAACAGGTGAACAACAGATCTGACCTGTAACTTGGCCTGGTTTGGTCTCCATGGTGATAGAAAGGTTTAATGCCATAGTGTGAAACATTCCAGACAAAGCAATAACATCTCCATGAAGAAAAGCAAGTTGTGTAATGCGACTTGAAGTACAGTTTACTTTACTACTGTTACTTTATTACATTGCACCTCTGGAAACAGGCCCTTTAATGGTCAGATTTAATAATCGGCTGCAAAGTACCAGCATATTCAAATGAGGCTAGGCGCGTTAGCTGACCTGCCCCTGTACATTCTCCCTGTTAGCGTCGCCCACGCTGTCCCTCCGCTCGGCTCAGAGTTAGTGCTATACCTGCCGCTCTCAAGGTCACCACTCCAACTGCTCCCAGCTACGTTTTAATAAATCAATGAATATTTATCACAACACACGCCTCTGTGCACCATCTCTTTTTATTATCTGTGTGAGGCCATTGTCTAACAGAGCTGTGTCCTGCGGTTAGTGTTTTACTCGCACTGCAAAAAGAATACACAAGCTGCAGACTTAAAATACAGAATGTTAATGCTGAAATTGAAGTGAGTTGTTTCAATTTCCACTTTATACCGCACCGTGTAATGTAATGTTCCGCAGTGTGGCATTGGACGTTTGAGAAAATCTCCTCAAATGTAACAAGAAGTTCAAACACAGCCACAGTGACCTTGGAGAACACAGATTGTCATGACGACTGTTTGAATCTGATTGGAAGTGTCACAACACTGGAGCTGAAAAATCAAATGTTTGTTACATCTAGTTGAGAAAAAAGCACAGACATCTTCTCTGACCATAAATGCACAAAGCTCGTACATTCTGCACGTTCATCACAAACTAAATGTAAACATTAAAATAAGGCTAAAGTACGTCCGAGCGCTTTGGCTTTTGACTTCCGCACAAATGCTGCTCTGTTATTGGTCACCCACCACTGGTCTGGCTCTGTCGCACCATATCTCACAATATTAGTGAATTCACAAACTCTTGAGAATCCATCTTGCAGTACGAGGTTACAGTGCAGCATTAAAAAGACCAATTGTGCTTGTGTCTGCTCTTTGCTGTCTGCTCTTTTAATCGATGACATTCCGGATCATTATGTTCTGTATAGTGTGTTTGGCCATTTTAAATCTAAAACAATTTCTAAAAAGAAACACGACTGCTGACTTCTGCGTTTGAACACTGCAGCGCCCAACAGGAGCTGAACTATAGCACGGTTAAAGGCTGATAGTCAAGTCAATTAAATACAATCAATCAATTCAAATACTGTCTAATACATTACCAAATACTAAATACTCATAAAATACAACACAAAACACAATCAATCAATCTTCTTCTTCTTCTACTTCTTCTTCTTCTTCTTCTTCTTCTTCTTCTTCTTCTTCTTCTTCTTCTTCTTCTTCTTCTTCTTCTTCTTCTTCTTCTTCTTCTTCTTCTTATATATAGTTTTAAGATAGCAATTTATATTATACATAGTTTTATAATCCTTATCTTCATAGATCTTTATAGAGTTTGTCTATTTTTAACTTAACTGTACTTCTATTGCTGCTACTGTTTTCTTGCTGTTCTTTTAACTGTGCGTTGCAACACTGAAATTCCCCCATTGTGGGACAAATAAAGGATATCTTATCTTCTCCTTCTCCTCCTTCTTCTTTGTCTTCTTCTTCTCCTCCTCCTTCTTTGTCTTCTTCTTCTCCTCCTTCTCCTTCTTCTCCTTCTTTTCCTTCTTCTTCTTCTTCTTCTTCTTCTTCTCCTCCTCCTTCTTCTCCTTCTTCTTCTTCTTCTTCTTCTTCTTCTTCTTCTTCTTCTTCTTCTTCTTATTATTATTATTATTATTATTATTATTATTATAATTATTATTATTATTATTATTATTATTATTATTATTATTATTATTATTATTATTAAAAGCTCCAAAAAGCATAATAGGTCACTTTAACCTAGATCTTGAATCAAATTGTAGCCGTGATCGCTTCAGTTTTGAGCTTGAAAAATGTGCAGGCTCGCCACTGCACAGACCTGACGTGTAACATGGCCAGGTGTGCTTGGTGCTTCCGTGCTTCTATGAATAAATACATTTTCTGTCATACTGTGTGGAACATTTCAGACAAACCAATAATGTTCCTATGAAGACAAGTAAGCAAACTCTTCTCCAGAACTGTTACATTTTGCGCTTTTAAATCCAAATCACACATTTTCTGAACGCACAATTGTAGATATTCATTGAGCTGTTGTTTTGATCATGGGTTAAATGCAGATTTTGACTCGGTCGGCCTCTCCTCCACCGCGCCTGCAGCTGCATCTCCTCTGTCTATTAGTCTATCCACCGGTGACCTCTCGCTGCCGACAATTACTCTTTTCAGTTGAAGTTTCATTGGCGCTGTGCACACTTGAGTGCTTTAAAAAATGCACCCAGAGGCCCTCGGGAGAACCCTGGACGAGGGAGGTGACTGGGTGCCCACCTCTGCACCCTACACCCGCTCCTGCACCCACTCACCCTCACAAGATGGAGGGAGATGGAGGAGAGGAGAGGCGTGTCAATTTTCCAAACTGATTGCGTAGACTCGTGCCACGGCGACGCTGCGTTCAAGGACAATTCGACCATTTATCTCCGCGTTAAAAGAATTCATTCTTCAAATTCACCTCGTGCTTTGTCTAAGTAGGACCAGACAATCATCACATATAAGGACAAATGAGTACGAGTATCCGCTAGTATTTGTCACTGGGTAAAGGGCTACGCAGTGCAGGCCTGTGTGTTGTTTATGGCCTATTCTTAACGTCGGGAGCGTGAAAGGTACATTTGTCTGTGATGCTTGGCAGGATAACGCAAAAAAAAAAAAAAAAAAAAGTTGAAATGTGATGAGAAGTTTGAAGGACATTTAAAAGTATGTAGTAAGCATTTTTGTACAAGCACGAAGATTTAAAAGCAGTTAAAGGTTGTATAGTATGCAAAGAAAGACATTTTCAAATATTGTCTCATCAAAAACAAACCTTGAGTTGTGTTTTGTTTCATTTACACGTGTTTGAGTAATCCTGCATTATTAGACTGTCTACATCACCAAAACACATGCTCTATTCCACCTTGTGAAGCGGTAGTTTTCCAAGTTAACAGCTACCTTTTACTTACATTTTACCTTTTACTTGATATTATCCAAATGATTCAAGTGAACAATAATGTTAACAACGGCAAAAACTTGTCTGAATTACATAATTGATACTTTGTAACTGTCATTAACATTCCATGGGGGTGTGACGCTAACTGTAAGCAAAGCTCTGTCTGAAGTTACTCAAGTTAGACTTCAGTCTGAGCTTTGTTTAACCATAACCATAGACTGTATACTGTATATAAATGGACATACATAGGAAGTTTGCATGTGGCTCTTCCGGCTCCTACTGACCCTGGCTCCCACTGACCCCCCTCTCTCTGTAACTGCTGCAGTGAGCCTAGGCATTTTTATCTTAAAATTAGTGCTGTCAAATGATTATTTTAAAAAAAAAATCAGATTAATCACACTTTAGAAATTTGATTAATCACGATTATCCATCCATCCATCCATCTTCTCCCGCTTAATCCAGCTGGGTCGCGGGGGCAGCTTGCCGCCCAATCCTCATAGCACCTGACCCCCCCTATGAACCCCTCTGCGGGTGGTGAGCCCACAGGAGGGTGGACATTATGGTCCTTGATGTTAATTCATAGGGGTGCGGGCATGTTTTGAGTTGATGGGGGGAAACCGGAGTACCCGGAGGAAACCCATCCAGACACAGGGAGGAACATGCAAACTCCACACAGAAAGGCCCGGGCGACCCGGGGATCGAACCCACAACCTTCTTGCTGTGAGGCCTGAGTGTTGCCACTCAGCCACCGTGCTGCCATTAATCACGATTAATCACAGGTAATTATTCTTTTAAAAAAAGACCAAAATATTTTGACAAAAATGCAATTTATTATCAAAAAGTTATTTTAATTGACATTTTTCTATCAGATTGGTAGATTTGTTGACAACATTGCCGTGGGTTCACTCCACCAATGTTGTTTGTCGTGCTCAGCTTGTTGTTGGTACAAGTAGTGTTGTTGCTGCCGCTGAATCAAACCTTTGCTTTGCTTTAAGATGGTATTTTAAACTTGTGCTTTTGTGCAAAGAGAGTTCATCGCTGCAATATCTGCAAACTACCTTAGTTTTATTCAAAGTCTCATCGGGCAGATTTTTGAAGAGAAACTTACTGCTGAGCACCAGTCACAGTCTCATCTGTCATTTTCACATTCATGTATGGACAGACCTGATCACTGACCTAATAACCTGTGCCGCCTTTCAGGTCACCACCCGCACTTTCCATAGAGGAGCATGTGCGTTCAAAATAAATTGTGTGATTAATCTGTGTTAAAAAACATTAGTGTGATTTTTTTTGTGTGATTAATCGCATGTGTTAACGTTGACAGCCGTTCTACATGATCCTGGTGGTTTTTTTCCACTATTTTGTCTGTCAAAAAACTCATATTCATAACATAGAGCCTGGCTGCAGATTCCCTCCTATTACCTGTAGCATTATGAGCTTCATTTGACTGGAGCCGAACGCTATGGGTGATGTTACACTCATTTAGTCCACTTTGTTATACAGTCTATGGTTTTAACCCCACCTGACCATAAAGAACGGACTTAGATGGAAGTATAGATGAGATGATTTGTGTTTTCACTTATTCTCTCTCACCTTTTTGCAGAAAATCAAACTCCTAAACAGGACCGTGAGCACTCTGTATTGATCACAAGCTCCTGAAAATGTGTTGATTAAATCCCTTTTGTATTTTTTTCTATTTTCAGACAATCTTTAAGCGTGTTTGCTCATGTTTGCTCAT
Organism: Odontamblyopus lacepedii; assembly: GCA_034769755.1. NCBI lineage: Eukaryota > Metazoa > Chordata > Actinopteri > Gobiiformes > Gobiidae > Odontamblyopus > Odontamblyopus lacepedii. The sequence continues at coordinate 29,929,661 of CM068365.1, read as the reverse complement.
TTGGTCTCCAACATTCCACCAATACACATGCATGTCAATCGGTCAAATTTTATTCATAAAGGGCTTATTCATACGCTTCCTAATGGTGTTACCCGCTCAATAGATTAAATACCATACTGTGGAACATTCTAACACTCAAGCACATCACAAAAACATACCCTCATTCTTCCCCATGACCAGGTGAATCTTGTCTTTTTTAATCCCATAGGTTCAGACACAGGCTGCCAGATACTTAAGTCTTCACTTCATACATTCATTTCTCTTCGTGTCATTGGTGGATAATGGCGTCTCTACAGTCACGGTGCGGTCATTTCCTTATTTAGATCTCCACGTGTGCTAATTACTGCGCCCCTGTGTCCTCCCCTGGGAAACCCCTCACCACAGGAGGCCTCATGAATACACAGGAACAGTAATATCTCCTCCAGATCTGCCTCTCTGCTTATGTAAGGCTGGAATAATATAGGGGAAATAGCTTGATTCGCAGAATATTTGAGTCATGTTAGACTTTCTCATGGCTCCAGTAATTTCTCTCCTCACTCTTAAAGGGACAGTTTGGAATTTTGGACATCGGGCATAATTTCCTAGTGTTGAAGACATGTGGAGACACTTTTTTAAAATATTCCATCCAGTCCTTGTATTTGGAGAGGTTGCTGGTGCAAGGCTAGTGCATGTCAATGGCCATAGTTGTCCTGCCACTAAAAACAGTCTTACCCACTCCACAGTGCACCTGAGGTAAAACTATTAGAACTCCAGACTGTCCATGTGAATGTCTGTGTGGATAGAATAATGTTTGAAATAAAACTAACTTTGCATCGCATGAATTGTCGCATGTTGAGGGACTATTTTCTCATATATCAGTCCACCGCTGCTGAGCTTTCTAACAGGAAGTACAACTCGCTGCTGCTGCTCAGACATAAATCCTTCAAATTTAAGGTTGGTTTTACTTCTAAAATTATTCTATCGACAAAAACATTCACATCAACAGTCTGGGGTTGAGTGTGGAGTGGGTAAGACTGTTTTTAGTGGCAGGGCAACTATGGCCATTGACATGCACCAGCAACCTCTCCAAATACAAGGACTGGATGGAAGATTTTAAAAAGTGTCACCACAAGTCTCTAACACTCTGGCTCATGAGGAAATGAGGCCCTATGACCAAAATGCCGAACTATCCCTTTAAAGGGTCCATATAACTCTATTTTCTCATCTATGTTATGTTTTGCTTTCTCATCAAACTGTTTGAAACAGTGTAACACGGCTGAAAGCTCACAAGAGTCTATTTAGTGTAATACAGGACCTTGAATCCTCATCTTTATGCTCAATGTTGATGTACATTCATGTTGAGCGTAATTAGTTCTTGATTAGACAGCTGCCTCGGAAAAAAAACATTACTGTCATCTTGGAAAAAAGGTGAAATAATCTAGACTAATATTTGTTAAACTGTGGTATGTGTACACTGGTGGTACAGTGTATCTAACATTAATGAACTTATGCCTAGGTTTATGCGTGAGACTTGTTTAACTGCACAAACGTACCTGTTGTAGTTCAGCCAAGTCAGTTTGTGGTCAGACTGTGTTAAAAAATAAACTCAGATAAACTCTAATTGAGTAAGAGAGTTGCAGACAGAGCAGTACCTCCAGTTAGCTTGTTGTTGATGATATCAGCTGTAAGTATCAGTTGCTCTGCCCTCACCACTCTTCTGTTCTGTTGTGTCTGTTTCAGGAGAGTTCCATTGCAGTTTCGAGGACGAGCCCATCTGTATGTTCACTCAGGACAAGAACGACGACTTTGACTGGACCCGACACAGCGCCGCCACCAGAGACACCAAGTACACCCCCAACACAGGGCCCAGTGGAGACCGCAGCGGGTCCAAGCAGGGTGAGGCTAACCACTCTGCTAACCACGCATAGCCATAGCATTCAGTTACAAACAAATGAAGCGAGGCGAGAAGACGAGGAGAGCAGTTATATAATACCTGCTCAAACTAGCTGGAGTGACCTTAAGGAAAATAGGCACTGGATTGGTCTGTTTTGAATGTTCATATCTTACATTAATACATATTTTTTAAGATATATAAAAAATAGCTTGGATGATAATGTTTGAGTAGTCTAAATAAGAATAGGTTTGATTTATGTATATCTTTAAAGGACACTTTAGATTGCATTATTCATTCCTTACACAAACGGTGGCGTTAGAGAGTCATTAAACCCCCTCCTGAAGCTTTATTTCACCCCTAAACAAAATCTGAAAATCCTCCAGAGTGGGTGGTGTCCGGCGGGTTGGAGGGAACAGATGTGGGCCATGCTCTGGAGGGATGATTGACAACTGCCCGACAGCCACAACAATCCAACATGGCATGGACCGATGTGCTCTGGATTTTGAACTTTGTGCTTGGATCACATTGTTTCCCTTTTCTCCAGATATGGGGGGTGAGAGGGGCTCCTCACATCCCGCTCGCAGACACCAGTGTCTGTCCTCACATAATAACCTGCATCTGACTCACTGCCGGCCATTAGTCCAACCTAAAAAATTCAAATGTACTGGCCATAGTTAATCTTAAAGAGGCCGTTACAGACACAAGTTTTGACCCAAATGTCTTATTTTTAACAAATATGAACTAAAATACCAAAATAATGCCAGCGATAGGTATACACTTCTATTTTAGACCCATTTACACAGTTTATCAGTGGAAAAAAAGTGATTTTGGTGTTTACTGGCCCTTTAAGATACTTTTGTAGCCACAGCTTCCCTGGGGAGAATACAAAGCTGCCAATCTGCGTCAGTGGCCCCTGCAGTGTCCACCAATCACTCACTCACAAACACTCACGAAAATAGCACCCCATAATATGTCTTGGTCAAAACAGACTCTGGCCATTCACTTGCTCTTAATCCCCAACATAAACAGGCAAAGTAATGCATTATCATCACAGGATCGGTGCTGTGGGGGTCCTTGTTATTTCAACTTCCTGTGGTGTAGTGGCCTAGCAAAGGGACAAATCTAGTGTGACCAGAGTATTTAACAGCGAAAGACGATAACATCCCCCAGGAGAGACCTACAGCATCACACCCACTCAACTGTTCAACAAGTCCACTAAAACGACTCTGCCTGTTTAGTTCTCCATACTCCAACCCTCCCCTAAGCACCATCCCACCAATTATATGAAATCAGAATATTAGTATTTAAAAAAAAAAAATTTAAGTTTTTAATTAGTTAGGCCCGAGCGCCAGAGGCTGGTGAAGGGCCTATTAGTATCGCATAGCAATGATCATAGGGGGCGGGAACTAAAATGACGCAACATGACTTGGATCTCTAACTTTTGGCTATTTCCATTTTCAAAAAATAAATAAAATGGCTCATCAGCGCCCCCTAACAAGACAAAAATGGGAATACGAATGACACCAAAAAAAATGTGCACATAGAATCATTAAATTTAACACAGAAGTTCATCCTGTCAAGACGAGTAAAAAATATTATTATGGCCACGCCCCCTGACACACTAGAAGGCCATCTTGGATTAAAGTTTGCAAAGCTGAAATGCAGTCTTCCGCGGTCGGTCACTCGAACGGCCTCAGATTTGGTTCACATTATCTCCAGGGGCGGAACGTCAAAAGTTATCCACATCCCAAATCTGACGTCTCTGAGCGGTGAAGCCACAAATAATGAACACAAGATTTGGAAATTTACAAATTGCTCCTATTTGCTCAAACAAACTCTGATTTCAATGAACTGTGGCACAGTTCTTAAACTCTCTGCCCTAAAACTACTGAATGTGGAAAAATTTAATTTGGTGCATTAGCGCCCCCTACAGATTGAAATAAAACATGACCCTGCAAACACGTTGAAAAACATTCAAAAACTCACCAAACTTTCGAGAAAATATAGGTTTCATGCCACCTCGAATATTAGGCTCCGCCCACTCCTATGGGAGCCGTCCCAGCTCAACTTTGTCGTAGAGCCACGTAATTTGGTACACGCATTCGTCACGTGAATACAAACAAAAAATATTATTATGGCCACGCCCCCTGACAAAGCAGAAGGCGGCCATCTTGGATTTAAATCTTCAAAATGCAGAGTCTGCATTGCTCCATTTTTTCAAAAACTGTCACGGTTTACATGCGGCAAAGCCGCAAAATTCAATCAAAATTTAGACAATATTCAATGTGAAGATTTGCTCCCGTTGACACAGGCTTAGTCCGCTCATGCTGAAATTTGAATCACTGATGCTGATCTCAGCCTGAATATAATACACTATAAAGCATATGGGAAATTACACTATAGCGCCCCCTAGTATAATGAAACATCAACATTATCTGATGTCTACCAAATTTGGGAATTGAAATCTATGCATGACTACAAGCAAAAAAATACATGGCAAAGACATGGTGAATTTTTCACTGTTGGCCAGGAAGGGTTGCAAAGACTCCTCAAAAATCATTTAAAGGTTCAGTATGTAATTTTTTTTTCTGATGGAGGATGTGTTGGCCTGGGAAATTTGAATCACTAATACGTGATCTTGGCCTAAATATAATACACTATAAAGCATATGAAATGTATGGTTGGGGTTTACGGTTATTCGGGTTAGTGTGGGATATGTCATTTGCTGGGTGCAGGAGCAGCATTTGCACGGCACGATGTGCTGGGCACGTTGTTTTGTAGGGCACGGTGTTTGCGGGGCACCGTGTTTGCGAGGTGCAGCGTAGGCGCATGCGAGGGCCGATCATCGCTGCTTGCAGCTATATTTTAGATTTACTTCTACTACTTTACATTACTAGGATCAGTTGTTCTTAAACTTTTCTCATCAAGTACTAGGGTGACTCATGTTCATTTTGGGGTGGTTGGCAATAACAAAATTATGAAACGAGTGCGTAACGAAGGAAATTGTTCTGCACTCGGCTTGTTCATGACTAACGTGAGTCAGTATAGTCACATTTTCTGTTTTGGTCAATTTTAAGCAGCTTTTTTGTATTTTACCTAAAAAAAATGGAAATTTATGCCTCTCTTTACTATTGGGAGGGATCAGATTGGTCAAAAATAGGACATTTTTTGTTTAAAACTGGGACAAATCAATGTTTTTTGGTAAATCTGAGGAGACAGGGGACACAGGGCTCAAAACTGGGATGTTTACGGGTAAATAGGGACGTCCAAACTCCAGAAAATACTAAATGGATTTAATCAGCACGTTTTTGGGAGCCTCTGATCAATACGAACTTTCACGGTCCTGTTTAGGAGTTTGATTTTTAACAAAAAGCTCAGAGTGACTAACTGAAAACTGTTGTCTAATGCTAACTAGTTTGTCAATATAATGTTATTTGTGAGGAACTAACAGCACAAATCGGCTCAAATACTCCAGCCAAATCACTTCTTTTTGGTCAGATTAAATCCACTAGAACTGCTCACCTGTTTCCCGCCTGTTCAATTTCTCATATTCTCAATTTCACATTCTCACCTCCTCTCACTCTGCAGCCATCTTATGAACAGCTTGTTTTCGCAGCGCCCCAGTGGCCAGAATATGTGTTGTATTAAATATTACTGCGCTTACAGAAGCCAACAGTCTGCTATAAACAACTCTTTAGCACACGCTGTGAATCCTGTTTACATGGACCCTCTTTTTCCATTCATAATAGAAATATATGAATGCACTATAGGAAATTATATATGTTTACGGCCAGTTTTATTGATTGTTTGTTGGGTAGAAAGTTATTGTTGTGTTTTGATTGTGTTTTTTTACAGCTCAGGTTGTTAACATGATAAAAAAACATAATAAAAACTTTTTTGTGAATCTGGGTAGATAAATACGGCCTCGGAAATTAGAAACTTGATTGTTAAAATGTTTATTTAAAGGTTCTATATTACGCAAAAGTGAGCATTTAGCCATGTTAGAATGTCGTTCCCTCATCAAAAACAGACCTGGAGTTGTGTTTTGTTTCATTCACACATGTTTGAGTAATTTTTTTTAAATTAGTCTGTCAACATCTCCAAAGCTCTAAATAGTCAGTTCCACCTTAGGATGTCCTGCAGTGGTAGTTTTCAAGTTAAAGGGACAGTTCAGAATTTTGGACATAGGGCCTCATTTCCTCATGAGCCAGAGTGTTGGAGACATGTGGAGACACTTTGTTTAAATCTTCCATCTAGTCCTTGTATTTGGAGAGGTTGCTGGTGCTAGGCTCGTGCATGTTGATGGCCATAGTTGATCTGCCACTAAAAACAGTCTCACCCACTCCACAGACCCGAGGAAAACTATTAGAACTCCAGACTGGAGTGTGAGGTTGACAGTCGGATCATTGCAGCGTTAGCATTGATGTGGTCACTGTATCGGACCGTCGTGGTGGGAGGGAGCTGAGCCGAAAGCTCTCGATTTATCTCAATCTACGTTCCTCCCCTCACCTATGGTCATGAGCTTTTGGTAATGACCAAAAGGATGAGATCGGCGATACAAGTGGTCAAAATGAGTTTACTCTGCAGAGTCGCCGGGCACTTAGAGATAGGGTGAGGAGCTCGGTTACACAGGAGGAGCTCGGAGTAGAGTCGCTGCTCCTCCACGTTGAAAGGAGCAGCTGAGGGGAGGGCATCTGTTCCGGATGCCTCCTGGACGCTTCCCTCAGGAGGTGTTCCGGGCATGTCCCACTGGACAGAGGCCCTGAGGAAGACCCAAGACACACTGGAGGAACTATGTCTCTGGGCCTGGGAACGCCTCGGGGTCCCCTCGGAGGAGCTGGAGGAAGTGTCTGGGGTGAGGAAGTCTGGGAGTCCCTGCTTAGACTGCTGCCCCTGCAACCTGGCCCTGGATAAGCAGAAGAAAATGGATGGATGGACTCCAGATTGTCCATGTGAATGTCTGTGTCGATAGAATAATGTTTGAAATAAAACTAACCTTGCATGGCATGAATCGTCACATGCTGAGGAACTATTTTCTCATGTATCAGTCCGCCGCTGCCAGGATTTCTATTAGGAACTCGCTGCTGCAACTCAGTTCTAATAGTTTTCCTTGGGTGCTCTGTGGAGTGGGTAAGACTGTTTTTAGTGGCAGGACGACTATGGCCATTGACATGCACTAGCCTAGCACCAGTAACCTCTCCAAATACAAGGACTGGATAGATTTAAAAAAAAAAAAAAAAAAGTGTCTCCACACGTCTCCAACACTCTGGCTCACTAGGAAATGAGGCCCTATGTCCAAAATTCTGAACTGTCTCTTTAATACCTCCTTTGGGTCAGTAGATAATTTCTGTCACTCTTTGTGTCTGCCCAGCTCCACAAAAAGTTTCTAATCAGTTTTTTGTGACTTTGTGAGTTTGATTAGAGCCCTGGGAGAGAACACAAGATTACTCAAACATTCCTGGATGACATCTAAAACTACTTCAGGCATTTCTTTGGATTAGAGAACAATGTTATAACAGTAGAAGGCTCCGAAAAGTCGATTTTGCATAATACCCCCTCTTGAACGTACCAGTCCACTTTTGTCTCTAATGTACAGTATGCTAATGTCCCCACTTTGCTGTATTGAAAAGGTGCAAGGCGGCGTATACCAGATGACGCTCTTTTTGTCCTGATTTGCTTGATGTTCCATAATGTTACAATGGACATCCTTGATCATTCATATCCCGCATAATCGCGTTACCAAGCCTGCGCCGCCTGTTGCCATGGGTTACCTAAAATCGTCAGGCGTTTAGTATGCGCTATGCTCTCTGCGCACGCCCCTGTTCCATATTCAGCTTCTTGATAAATGAACGAATAAAAGAAAATTGGATTTGCGAGAAGGAAAGAAAGACCGAAAGAAAAAGAGGAGGATTTTGGTGGATTCCAGTGAAGGCTGCGAGGTTGGCTGTGCTCACCAGAGGGTCCTGTGGTAAATAATGCATCGTCCCTAATCTCCTAATGGTCTCCAAATGTCCGGCATTTCATTACACTTCCCATTTCACTGCGCATAATTATCTGATCTGTTCCGTTTGATTCTGTCTGGAGGGCTGCACTGCAAAAAAGGGATGTCTATTAATTCTGTAATTTTGATTTACATAAAGGTCCTGCGCCCAAGCCTGTCACAATAATTACTATATCGACTTTTCGTTCAATACACGTTTAAGGGGCTGTATTACGCTATTTTCTGATCTGTTATAATGTTGTTTCCTCATCACAAACTTACCCAGAGTTGTGTTTTGTTTCGTTCGCTTAAGTTTAACACAAAAACCCTGTATAAAAAGTGAACGGTCACCTTTTAATACAGCGTTTTTCCACTTTCAAGGCACTCAAAGTGCTTTCAGGGTTCCTACAAGTTAAATTCAAGTCTTTTAAAAAAACATTCTTAAGACCATTTATATAAAAATGTAATACCTATTTCACAGCTTATTTCAAAGACCGACCGGCAAAGAAAAACACAGTTCTTGAATTTGTGTTCATTTATTTCTCAAACAAAGGAATATGGGGGTGTAAAGAGACTCTTCTTCATAACCACAGCATGAAATAATAATAATAATAATACATTTTATTTATAAAGCGCTTTTCAAGACACTCAAAGACGCTGTACAGAAAAAGTAAAATAAGTAATAAAACAATAAACAATCAAACAAATGTTAAACATTAAAAGCAGTTTTAAAAAGGTGAGTCTTGAGCATTTTTTGAGCCCTAAAATGTTCTTAATTTAGATCATTTTAACTTACATAGATATTGCATTTTGTAGTTTAATGCCTGATTAATGCACAAATCCTATCGACTACAATATTAGGACTATTCAAAAGCAGATACCAAAGGTCCTATATTCCGCAAAATTGACAATTATAATGTTGTTGCCTCATCAAAAACATACTTGGAGTTATGTTTTGTTTCATTCACACATGTTTGAGTAACACTTGAAATGTGTTGCTTGGTAACGTAAAACCAACGTTTAAAACACTTCTGCTGAGCTTGTTGCTTGTGGTGCTGTAGTGCGTGATCTTCAGTGACATGTTCGGAGTATTTTGACCCAGGGTTGCGTTCTCAATTATTGGTTCCGCCACTATTTAACCAAATAATGGCGGTTGACAAATGAAACTTTTGAGGAGAAATGCGATATGGAGAAGTTACATACTGCACAAATTTTAAGACCTTCTACTACTATTACTAGTACTAATACTACAACTAATCAGCTGAGCGGACACGTCACAGCATCAGGTGACCATTCTGAGGAAGACCGCAAGGAGCCGTCGAAAACAAACCCTTGGTCTGAAAAAAGGACCTAATAACATAAAACGTTGACATTTCCATGGAAACGAGCAGGTGATTGTGTAAAATCCCTCCATCGTCCAGGTAGAATCCACGGAAGAGGAGAAATTCAATTTATCAACTGAATAAAGGTTGACAAACTGAATTTCTGTTTTACCAACCAACAGACTAAGTCACATAGTGCACCTTTAAATGAACAATATTTATTTGCAAGTTCATTGTAAGCCTTACATAAAAACAGCCTAACACATTACCTCAATGTCATATTAGTGTCAAAGAAAACATGTAATAATGAAGAATATAGTGATTTTATAGGAGCTACAGAGGAGACAGTTCCCATCAAAGGGCTCCATACATGTATATTTATCTCCAATTAAAGCTCATCTGTGTAACCTTTTATTCACTTCCTGTATGCTCTCGCTCATTATATCTGCCTCTCCGCGACCCCCGACCCAAACGCGGCCAGCTTACTCGCTCACACAGTAATTACAGTAACCACACACATATAAATCTGGCGTTCTGTTTTTATTTGCAGGTTTCTACATGTACATCGAGACCTCCAGACCTCGCAAAGAAGGAGACCAGGCACGACTCGTGAGCCCTCTCTTTAATGTAGCGCCGAAAAACCCGTACGGTATCAACAACCCGCCCGCCTACTGCCTGGGATTCTTCTACCATATGTACGGAAAACACATAGGTAAGATGCAGGAGACACTACAGAGTTACATGGGGCAATGTCGCTCCAAAGGCTGTTTTCTCCAAATGCATTTTCCTATCAACGGGACATAAGGATCAGTCAAAGTCAGTTAAAGTAGCACCTACACACACCAAACTTTACAATCTAGTACTTAACACGATTTTAACGAAATTTATGGAAGGACTTTTTGCTATCTAATTCATTTTCAGTCATTTTTGGCCCATTCATACGCTAAATACAATATCTAAAATCCCCTCTGTATTTTTTTCAGCTTTTCATGTGTTTTATCAGTTTTATCATTATTTTTTATTATTTTATTAGTTATTTATTTTGCACATACAGCTCTGGATAAAAATAAGAGACCATTGCAAAATTATCAGATTTTACTCCTTATAGGTCTGTGTTTGAGTTATATAAACTACTGACAACATTTCTCCCAAATTCCAAATACAAATATTGTCATTTAGAGCATTTATTTGCAGAAAATGAAAATGTTCAAAATAACAACAACAACAACAACAAAAAAGCAATGCTTTGAGACCTGTACAAGATCATATTCATTTTAAAACAACACAATACTAATGTTTGAACTTAGGAAGAGTTCAGAAATCAGTATTTGGTGGAATAACCCTGATTTTTCCTCAGATTTGGTTCAGGTGATCTCCTCATCAGTGCCTCATGAAGCAGAATGAGGTGTCTTTGTGTTGAATTCAACAGACGCTGGAATGGAGCGGCCATCACACATGTAGAGACGCTGATTTCAGAAAAAAAAATACAGTGGAGCAGAGCTGTATATAACAGAACAATAAAAAACACACTACATAAAAAAGTAGGTGCGGGAAAAAACCTAAAATGGCGCATATTGAAGCCTTAAAGCTTATGAATACAATCAAATTGAACATTATAGCTGTGCATTCATAAAAAAAATACAATTGCACACCTTAGATTAAATACATTTGATTCCAACAAACAAACAAAGATTATCAAACATTATCATGAAATATCAAACATTTCCTCAAACTCTTTTTAAACGAATTTTCTAATTTGAATTGAATTGCCAAAATGAAAAACTTGTAATAAACTTTTTCTTACATTTATGTGAGTAAAGTATAGAAGTTTAAAATTGATATCAGTAAATTTAAGTCTTTTTGCTATTCACCTGCAGTGTCTCGTCTTATGTTTATAATGGGTTGGATTAAGATGGTGGAAAGTGCTGGTCTACGTTATGACTATGCCCAAAATTTAAGATATAAACACTTTAATCTATCAGAAAATGACTTAAAAGTAGTGAAATTATCTTGCTGCATGGACAGATCATTTTACTTGGCAAGCTATCTTAAAATAAATTACTAAAATGAAGCAGTCTCAGAACCAGTAAGTAGATAATAAATCTGAAACCAAGATGAATAATCTGATATAAGTTTTAAAATCTTCGCCAGATCAGAGAAATTTGCAGCATTTAAAGGGCACATATTACGCTACTTTCTAATTTTTGTTATAATATTGTTTTTCATCACAAACATACCTTCTCTCAAATAAAAAACACGCTGTTCCACCTTATGATGTCATGTTTTAATACAGAAAGTGCTGCGTTTTTAAATTCCATGCACTTTCACTAGAATAATCTGGATAGTTTCAGATGTAGAATTGGCAATCTCTACTGAACTAATGTGAGCTGATAACTTGAAAATTACCACTTCATGACATCACAAAATGAAACAGAGCATTTTGAGCTTTGGAGATGTAGACAGACTAATAATAAAGGATTACTCAAAGATGTGAATCAAACAAAATGCAACTCCAGGTCTGTTTTTGAGGAGGGAACTTAAACATACTAAACTTAAAGCTCACAAGAGTCAATTTTGTGTATCTATAGGTTTTCTGTCAACTGTTTTTATTTTTATTTTGTAACCAGCTATGTTTATTTTCATACGGACCAACTGAGGGTGTCCCTGATTGGCTACTCTGCCTGTCAATCAAAGCTAAAAACTGGTAGCATGGTGGCTGAGTGGCTGAGTGTATAATAAGAGCTGGATAAGACACGCCCCCTCTATCTGTGACCGCAGATTGATGTGTGGCTGAGCGGAGTACTGCAGCCCGCAGCCAAAGAAAAATTCTCCCATAGAAGCACAATGTATTTTTTGAGAAATCAAATGGCCCGTTTTCGGCTGACAGGGCATCCACAGCTTTCATAAAGGTCGGATTTTGTAGGGATTCTTCTGCATTTTGACAATATGAACTATTTTTTTTAAATCATCAAAGCATCTAAAAATCAGCTTTGTAAGAGTTAGCCTAGCCCTGCTCTGAGCCCGCGCTAGCTCCGCTCTAGCAGCTCGCGCTCTGATTGGTCAGAACTGCGTTTCTAATGTCACAGCCCAACAGTCTGTGGGCTGCCCGACGTCACATGTTGGGCTCATATGAGTGGACATAGCTAACCTGTTAGCTACTGTGTGCCAAACAGGAAGTGCTCCATGAGGCTCTCCCAGCTCCTTCTCTCCTTTTGACTTACATTAAGATCTTATCGTCCCTCTCTCTGTAACTCCTGCAGTGATCCTCATTATTTTGGTCTTAAAAGGTTCGTATTAACCTGCTCTACTTGATCTTGAATTTTTTTTTTTTTCGCTACTTTGTCTGTCAAAAAGTGCTATTCATAACATAGAGTCTGGCTCCAGATTCGTTCCTGTTACCATGACATCGGGAGCCTCATTTGAGCGGTGCTGACACTATGGGTGACATCACACTCACTTAGTCCACTCATATATACGGTCTATGGTTGGGCTGCGTTGGGCTGCAAACAAAGAAGTAAATGCAGAAGTAAAAAATCTTTTTTGTGGTCATGTGCCAATGAGCACAGGCCATTGAAAACAATAGGGCGCCATCTTGGATTCATCTTCCAGATTTTATTATAGTTCTATGGGCTAGCCTCACACATCACAGCAAGAAGGTTCTGGGTTCGATCCCCGGGTCGCTTACCACCATTGGGTCTGGAGTGAATGAAGAGTGCTCTGTTAATAATGCTCTGTAAAGCGTATCGAAAAAGTGTGTATTCTTGTTCGGCCAGTCAAACACCTGCATTGTAAACAGGCGCTGATAAATGCTACGAACTAACTCTGGACTACAGAGAAAGTCCATAGAGGTTTTTAGTCCCAGAATAGGCAGCTTTTTTGTGCCAGGCAGAATATCTTTCACTCCTCGAACACTTGGAAGTTGAGTGTCCAATTGCTTCTTTCGCAAAGGCCTCCACACTTCCCCATAGAAGCCTCAACCACTCCAGCATCTTTGAATGATCCACACAAGGTTGTTATCGCCATTCAAAGCAGCTAACCCCAAAGCTAACAACTTGGATTTGTGTACGCCAGCAGCCCGAAAAGGACTACGCTGGCTGCCAAAATGAGATATATTTTAGCGCTCCGCATCAGATTGGAGCACTTAGGAAATCTCGGCATAAAAGCAAGAAGCCCCCGTCTCGGCACTCAGCTCAGGGCGGACTCAGGGGGAGAAGGCTCCAATGACAGAGCTAAGAGGAAAATATGCAACTGTATTTGGTATTTTCCTATGCTTAAATACTGTGATTTTTATAAGAGGTACGCCAATCAAAGCAGCTCAATGTAAGTTATGCAAGAAAGATGTACAGGCAGAGGTGGGTGGTGCTCAGTGACATAGTGTTGAGTAACTTTTTAAAGGGCCCATATTACGCAGTTTTCTGAGCTGTTTTAGCGTTGTTTCCTCAGCAAAAACATATCTGGAGTTGTGTTTTGTTTCATTCACACAAAAACGTTCATAGACTTTCTCTAGAATCATTTGGATAATTTCAGCCCTGTACTTGTATCTCTACTAAACAAAAGGCTAGTAACGCTTCATGACATCACAAGGTGGAAAAGAGCATATTGAGCTTTGGAGATGTAGACAGCACAATAATACAGGGTTTATTAAACATGCGATATTTAATTGCGATTAATCTCATGAATGTCATAGTTAACTCGTGATTAATTGCAAATTAATTGCACATTTTTGTCCCTTGAATAATCATTTTAATACTCTTATCAACATGGAAAAATGGATAGGCTTTATGCAACTTTTTATATTTTTTTATTGCAATTATGTTTGCAACTGTGTTTTTGTCACCCCAACACTGCTGTACTCTGTACTCTTACATGTCACGCAACAGAGCTAATGCTTTAGCGGAGAAATCCAGCAGCAGAAATATTAAATATTAAATAATGAGACAGATATGAGAGAGAAAGAGCTGCAAAACGTACGTCTCTGTCACAGTCCTTATCGAAAGTCAGCGTGGATTTGCCGTGTTTTGGAGTGGACTATTTCGTTTGTTTGTTTTCCTCGTATGAATAACATCAGCGCACATGACAAGGCTTCTCAGATTCAGACAAACTGTTTTGGTTCCTGTTTATAGCCGGATTCTGTAGTTTTTTCTAATGTTACAGCAGTGGCCACAGTTTATGAACAAACTACTTTGCGATAAAAAAAGAAAAGAAATTGTACTTTCAGAGTACTTTTCTAGACATTATGCGAGTAATATTTGCTTTGAAGTAACAGTACTCTTACTTGAGTAAAAGTTTTGCTTACTCTTCCCACTGTTAGTGAGTCTACAAATGACAAAAGCTTTACAATATGAAACGTACAAACTTGATGCGCTGTGCAGTAATTTCATTAGCGGGATGCATGCTGATATGTTGTCTGATGGGGGAGGGAATTAGCACAGAGAGCAAAAATGTAGTAAAAGATACAATGGTGATCTAAATATATTATGTGTTAGCAATGAATACTCCATAGAAGTGTAATACCTCCTCTCATTTCTGTGCTTTGAATGTTCCACAATATGGCATTAAACAGCTCTACCTTACATTTATTCTGTTACAGGTGGTTTTACTGCTCAAAAATACCTAGAAAAACAGACATTCTGACTATGAGTGGGCTGCCTCTCCACAGATCTGACCTGTAACTTGGTCTGGTTGGGTCTACATGATGATAGAAAGGTTTAAAGCCACACTGTGAAACATTCCAGACAAAGCAAGAACATCTCCATGGTGAAAATCTGAGCAGTAAATGTTACTGTAAATTTGATTCTATTCAAATGTTCAGGGAACCAAGTAACTTTTGATATGTTTAACCCCATTTTGCATAGCAGTTTTCTAACTTCGGCTCATCTGGTCTTGTTTTGTGTGCACCTATATTCTGTGTAATACCAAACAAATATTACACAGACAATACAAACAGCTCCTGCATTTCCTGAATGTGAAAGAAAGTCAGATTTTTCACTGCTGCTGGAGGAACCAAAGCCCAGAACAATGATGAGTGTTTGAAATACTCTGTGTAATTACTCTATTTTTCATCCGGTTCTGTGCACCACCAGCCCGTGAATATCAATGAGGAGGGCCCATTACGCTGCAAACTGTCCCATGATTAAGACACGTATAAAATCTCTATTACTCCGTTTCAGACGACATCACAAAATCATAAAGTGTTTCAATGAGATATTTTTATTATTACAATTGAGCCGCAGTGAGACATAAACTGAAGAGTCCTGTTACTTCAAACTATCGTTCAACTCGTCAAAAGTAATAACAAATTCAAGGAGTATACATGTAAGTAAAATGATGCAGTGACATCATGGAGGTGTGTTATGAATCTAAACACATTTTTGGCAATAAAATAAATAAATGAATCAGGTGTAATTCAATAAATGTAAAGTAGAGCTGTTTAATGTCATAGTGTGGAACTTTGCACGCAGAGCAATGACATATCCATAGAAACAAGCAGGTGATGGACCCCTAACCAGAAGGTTACACAAATATATTTTTCATATCTTTTTTGGAGTATAAGTTGTACTAGCCAAAAACTGCACAATGATGAAGAAAAAAACATATAAGTTGTACTGGACGATAAGTCGCATTTTTGGGGGGAAATTTATTTGATCAAATCAGACACCAGGAACAGACATTTCACCAGGCAAGTTAAAGTAATAACAATAGAACAGAAAACAACAGGCTGAACTTGTGTCTGGTGTGTTCACATCACATATGAACAGTTATTCGGAAAACTAGAGCAGAAACAACAGAACAAGTTTACCAAACTCTCCATGTCACTCCAAATCACTAAATCCACTGAATTCTTCATCCTCAGTGTCACTTCTGAGAAACTCCACCAACTCCAGCTCAATCCAGCTTTCAGTGATTAACTTTTGTTTTCTTCATTGCAATTCGAGTTTCCTTCACTTTTCTCCAGTCAAACACAAGTTTCTGCTGCTCCATTGGTCTTCTTTACCACCGCTCTACAGACGTTCCCGGTACTTCGCTCAATATATACACTGAGTAATAATGTGTTTAATGCAGCTTTGCACATATTTCTTTACGTTTTACAGAAACAAAACATAAAGCCGTATAGCTCATTTGCATATAGTGAAAAAAACAGTTGGTGCTGATGCAGTGAGCTTCTGTTGGATTAAAGGACCAGATTCAGTGGATTATTCACTGGACAAAAGAAAGTCTCCACCTGGATTTCACTGAGCAAACAGGTCCGAGGTGCTGCAGTTGGTGAATGAAGTGACAGTGGTGCAGGAGGAATAGCATGATAGGTGTAGCAGATACTAGTACACAAGCCTAGAGCGCCCCCTTGTGGCTGTCAGTGTGAAAATAACCAACATGTGACTTATATATTTCACATATAAGTCACACCTGAGTATAAGTCACAGGACCACCCAAAACATGAAAAAACGTGCAACTTACAGTACTTCTTCCACCACTGAACTGTCATCCATCTTTGGAGGCTGTGGGTGACAATGATCATCCGAGCCTCCCCCATGGCACTTCCCCTGGCACCTCCCCCGGCCCCTCCTCTGCTCTCAGCCCTCAGCGATACTCCGAGTTAACCTGCTTCACGCTGTTCACTTTAAATTCAACCCAGACTCCAATTATTCCTAAATGTTTGGAAGGTTCAGGTCTGTTTGGACGTTGAGGTATTGACTGAAAATCCTGACCCAGCCAATTAAAGGGATGAACTAACACATTGTTAAAGGAGATGGGCGCTACCTCTCATTTCTGTATGCTAGTCCTACTTACAAGATTAGAAGACACCGGCAAGTGTTTTTGTTTGTTTTTGTTTCAGTTTTAGCTTGAACAGTAATTACAGCAGACGTTTGTAGGCTTTGGTCCATTTTGACAGTCATTGATCCTGGGTTACTAATGCACCCAATTAAAGGCACTTGAAAGGAACTTTACAGTCTTCTCCTTGGCCTCCGATTTTTGGAGTCTCAGGTCAGTACAGAGTGTTTGTAGACTATTTATTTAACTTTAAAATACTTTGGATCACTTAAAGAGCCCATATTATACTATTTCCTGATCTATGTTATACTAGTAATGTTGTTTCCTTATCGCAAACAGACCTGCAGTCATGTTTTGTTTTGTTCACATGTTTAACACACAAACTCTGCAGATTTAGGTTGAGTTCTGCCGTTCTGCTGTTCCACCTTGTGATGTCATGTGGTAATCCAGGAAGTGCTCCACTGTGTTTTTACACTCCGTACACCTTCACTAGAATCATTTGGATGATTTCAGCCATGGAAATCTCAACTGAACTAAAAATAAAATGTAGGGATGCACCAATACCGATACTGGTATCGGGTATCGGCCTGATACTTCCATAATATACTCGTACTCATTAAACATTTGCCTATACCATGCACCAATACCACTTACATGACACATTCTGCAGTATCCCGGTGTCAGTATCCCGAATAAGCCAGAATCTCAGTTATGAGAAACCAGAGCAACATAAATAAAGCGACTGTAGCGACATCAGTGAAAGAGCTGGTGCAGTCGTACGATCTCTGAAAAGTTTAACATGAACCATCTCCAACGCCACATACACACAGAACAGACTCACCATCAGCAGAACATCCTCTGTCACATGGAGAACACTCATAAGAACAGACTCACCATCAGCAGAACATCCTCTGTCACATGGAAAACACTCATAAGAACAGACTCACCATCAGCAGAACATCCTCTGTCACAGAGAGAACACTCATATTCCACTGAGTCGTGCCCTTTAGTCTGACAGAAGCTGAACACATCAGCACGTATACTGTATGCAAATAAGCCATGTGGTTTTAAGTTTTGTTTCTATAAAATGTAAACAAATGTGTGCAAAGCTGCATTAAACACATAATCAAGATTCAAAAAGTTTATCAAATTTTCATATTCACATATGAAAAAATGAAATGACGTTTCTCACTCTCAATCAAAGCTAAATTAAATAATAATAAAATGAAAGGAAAGTTCAAAGTTCTTCTTAGCGAGACAGCCTGGTGTTTAGAGAGGGAATATCATGATGGTTTGCATTTTTTTATTAAATATATACTTTATGCGCATGTGCATTTGCAAGATTGGTAAAGTATTGGTATCGGAAAGTACAGAAATGATTGTACTCGTACTCATATTGGTTTTCAAGTGGTATCAGTGCCCTAGTAAAATGTAGCTGTTAATTTAAAAATGCTACATCATTCTGAACTTTGGAGATGTGGACAGACTCATAATAAAGAGTTACTGAAACAAGTGAATGAAACAAAAAGAACTCCAGGTATGTTTGTGATGAGGTAACAGCATTAGAACATGACTTAAAGCTCACAATCGACATTATCTGCATAATATAAGACCTGCACAAAGTCAGTTTTAGCAGAATCCATGCGTTCAGAGGACCACACTCTCCCTCCTCCTCATGTAGAGTCCTGGTGGGAGGCAGCGATCTGTGGCTTTGGCCTGAGCTGCTCCAGATGTTCATGTTTTTAGCACAGTCGTCCTGCTGATGTTATGGGCTTTATGTGGTCCACACCAGAGTCACATTTTCCACTTTCAAAGACTCTGGATCTGAGGCTGGACCACACTAAAGCTGTGCACTGGGCTTTTCAGTGTCTGCACTCTGAAACCAACGGAGGGAAAAGCACTTGTATGTTTGTATTTATTTGATCATCATTTTCCATACATTACAGTAATATGTTGTGATTTCAGTACATGGATGAGGTGCTCAAACTTACATTGAAACAGTAATCATTTAATCCAATTTGATTTGATTGTTTGTTTTTATCAATTTACAAAATGTAAAGTGAGCGAACAAAAGAAAAAGCCAAAGTCTTTAGAAGGATGTGAGGAAGCTCCATCCACACAAGGTCTGTGCTTAGTTCTTCAACATGTTTGGAACAGTGACCAGCCCAGTTCCTTCACAAACTGTCTGCAAGTAAACCTAGAAGAACTGATGCTCTTCTGAAGGCAAAGCTCACACCAAATATTGATCTGATTTAGATTTCTCTTTTGTTCATTCACTGCATTTTGTCGATTGATGAAAATAAATGATGAACACTTCCATTTTTGAAGCCGTTTTTAGTTCACAGCATTTTTTCCACATCTGCCTAGAACTTTTGCACAGGACTATATATGTTTCTTTTTAAAACTTTTTCAAGCAAGCTAAACGGGCTGATTTTATTTATTTAATTGTTTTGATGTAAATTTTCTTACTACACTATGTCACTTTTTGGTTACACAGTGCACCTTTGCTTGTTTCTATGGATATATCATGGTTCTGCCTGGAATGTTCCACAATATGACATTAAACAACTCTATGTTACTTTTTTCTTAAATTACAGGTGGTTTTATAGCTCAAAAATCCATAGATAAACAGACATTGTGACTGTGAGTGGGGTCGCCTCTCCACAGATCTGACCTGTAACTTGGTCTGGTTTGGTCTCCATGATGATAGAAAGCTTTGATACCATACTGTGAAACATTCCTGACAAACCAATAGCATCTCCACGGAAAAAAGTAACACAATTCACCTTTCGAGACAGTTCCGATCTCTTTTTTCAGCGCGTACACTCGAAACTCCACTCCTCTCTCCAAAACAAACCGCAGCGGCCTTGAAGCTCAGTACGACTAAGAACATCACTCCCTCCTTTTGTGAAGTCAGTCTGATGCGCAACGAAACCAATGTCATCTCGCAGCGTATTTTACCTGAAGCATTCATTTGAGTCATTGGAAACCGTCTTCGCCGAGTTCAAGGGCGTCACAAGGATTCTTCTCAAAGCTTCCTTCCCGGAGAGATTCTGTGAAAGATGAGAGGTGTCAAAGAAGGTCAGGCAGTTGAGAACCCTCCAGCTGAAATGGAAATGTAGGCTGAAGTGTGTTGTGTTTGAACTGAAGAAAACACAAGTGAACAAGGTGAAATGAATACACAGATTGATATAATGTGGTGCTTAGACATCGGTGAGTTTAAAGTGATGTGATGGAGATTAAAGGTCCTATATTACACAAAACTGACTCTTGTGAGATTTCAGTTATGTTCGAATGCTTTTATCTAATCAAAAATACACCTGGAGTTGAGTAACACTTTATTATTAGTCTGTCTGCATTTCCATTAGGGTTTGGCGGTATCCAAATGTTGATACCGTTAAACCTTCTCAGAATTTTAACGTGGTATACAGTATTACCATGACTAATTAAGAATTATTTTGTAGCTGCACCTAAACCATTCAGAAACAGAACACGACACGATCAGTGTTGCCTCAGTGGAGATCTCGCTGTGACAGTGAGTCTGTCAAGCCAACAAACTAGTGTAGTGATGGGGGCAAGTTCTTAACTTCCACATAAAATGCCAATTTCTTCACACTGATGAAGCTTAACACCACTTTAACCCATCTTACAACAGCCACGAGTCTGACAAACAAAACGCTCTGCCTGGTTCACTCATTAGTGTCTGGAAACATTATAAAACAACTTTGTCAGCAGCTTTGGCCTTACCTTTGTTGATTTCCCATTGCACATGCAAAAGCCCAAAAGACTCAATTGTCAACTTCAGCGGCGGCGAGAGGCTCGAGCCGCCAGAAGCAAAAAATGAGAATCGACTACTGACGGTGAAGAACAATAGAAACTGAAAGTTGTTGAAAGAAAATGGTTCAGGAATATATTTTCTAGCATTTTTAAAAATATATAATTCACTCGTACGGCGGCACGGTGGCTGAGTGGCAACACTCAGGCCTCACAGCAAGAAGGATGCGGGTTCGATCCCCGGGTCGCCCGGGCCTTTCTGTGTGGAGTTTGCATGTTCTCCCCGTGTCTGGATGGGTTTCCTCCGGGTACTCCGGTTTCCCCCATCAACCCAAAACATGCCCGCACCCCTATGAACTAACATCAAGGACCATGTTGTCCACCCTCCTGTGGGCTCACCACCTGCAGAGGGGTTCATAGGGGGGGTCAGGTGCTATGAGTATTGGGCAGCAAGCTGCCCCCGCGACCCAGCTGGATTAAGCGGGAGAAGATGGATGGATGGAATTCACTTGTAAATAAATGGGATTAGAAACATCGGCAATCGAGTCTTTTGGGCTTTCGCATGTGCAGTGGGAAATCAAATTGGTAAGGCTGCTTATAAAGTTGTTTTATAACATTTCCAGACACTAATGAGTGAACCAGGCAGAGTGGTGTTTAGCCTCTTCTGTGCAAATTGGCGTTTTACATGGAAGTTAAGAACTTGCCCAATTCATTACCCTAGCTTGTTGCCTTGACAGACTCATTGCCACAGCGAGATCTCCACCTTGAAAACACTGATCTGTGCCGTTTTTTTGGCTTCTGACAGTATTCGACCACCTCTAGCAACGGACTTTAGCTTCAAACGTGCCAGAGTTCCCCTTTAATGATCTGGGACAAGACAAGAAAAGCACAGAAGAGGCAGATTCCGGAATAAAAAGTAAAAGGCGACAGTCCACGGCATGTGATATTTCCCAGTGCAGCATGTTGTATCTGACAGACCTGCGCTCTCGGCACTCGGAGAAGTTACCGTCTCCTCCGTGAAAGTCTGACTTCGCCCTCAAGCGGGAACTTTCTCCTCTTCAGCGCCTCGAGCCCTCTCGACTCTCGGCATTCAATAAAACATCTCCATCACAAACTTTTGGGCTCAACATCACACACGAAGCGTCAGTCAGTTTTTTTTTCTTCTTCTTCTCCTCCCATGTCCCATGAAGTGACTGTGGTGGGATCTCTGGCCTGGGTCGTAGCTCTGTCAACATTTGCTGTCTCTCCTCGTCATTCGGCCTGAAGCTAAAATTCTGCCAAATATTACATTAAGTCCTTATGTGCTGCAAATTTTTTAAATGACGGTAATGAAACTCATACTGTTGGTACTTTCTGATACCTTATTGATACCGTATTACCGCCCAACCCTACTCTCCAAAGCTAAAAATGCAAAAAGAGTGTTTTCAAGTGAACATTTACCTTTTACCTTTAGTTTAATAGAGATGGGCAATTCCAGGGCTGAAATCGTCCAAATGATTCTAGTGAAGGTGTGTGGTGCACCGCAGTGGAGGGCTTTCTGTATCACCACATGACATCACAAGGTGGAGTGTTTTTTTTTTTATTTGTTTGTTTGTTTAAGAGAAGAATATGCAGGATCTGTGTGAAACAAAACACAACTCCAAGTTAGGGTGACCAGATTTTCAAAATAAAAAAACTGGGACATCCCTGGTTTGGGTTGGTTGGTAATAATAAAATTGTGAAATAGGTGCATAATTAAGGAAAATTGTTCTGCACTCATGTGAATAATGTGAGGTAATATAGCCACATTTTCTTTGTGTTTTGGTCATTTTTAAGCAGATTTTCTGTGTTTTACCGAAACAAATTACAATATATGCCTCTCTTTATTGTGGGGAGGGAGGAAATTGGTCAAAAATAGAGACATGTGGGACATTTCCTGTATAAAACTGGGACAAATCACTGGTTTTGGATAAATCTGCTGGGACAGGGGACACAGTAGTCAAAACTGGGACTGTCCCTGGTAAATAGGGACATCGGGTCACACTATGCCATAGATCAGAAAATAGTGTAATATGGGCCTTTTAATAGACAATAGATTTTTGAGATCCGTAGTAGGATAAGACGGAAAGATGTTGGTATTGATACTTTGCAGCTGATGTCATCAACATTTCCCAGGGGAGTGATGCTAACTGGACGTACCACTCTATCTGAAACTCTGTGACTCAAGTTGGACTTTAATCTGAGCTTCATTTTAACACAATCTGACCACAAAGAGCTGACTCAGCTGGAGCAGGCGAGCTGATGTGTGTTCTTAAACAAGTCCTGCTCAAAAAAAATTACAGTCAAAGCTGGCTCGTATCCAACAGTTTTCAGTTTGTCACTCTCACTGTTTTGTTGAAAATCAAACACTTAAAACTGAACCATGAACGCTTGTATTGATCAAAGGCTCCTGAAAATGTGCTGTTTAAATCCATTTGGTTCTATCTTGACGCTTTATTGACAGTGTATAAAGTAAGCACTGCAAAGTATCAGTCTTCTTGTGTTTATTTTGACAGGAAGTTTTGGTTTCTTTTGGAATAAAATTATTTCAGTTGTAGTCAAGATTTAATCAACTGATTTGACAGTGGAAATGTCCTGCTGATTTACTTGACAAAATTAATAGTTTTAGAAAATATATTTTTGTTAACTGCACCGTTCTGAAGCTCATGTTTCTTAGACGCTGAGTTTGATTATTATGGTCTGACTGAAAAGTGGTCTCCCTCTTTTCCTTTCTTTTATAATATCAGTACCCTAACCCTAGTCAACAAAAATATTTTAGACCTAGTTTCAGTTGACAATTTGTTGCAATTTGAAAAATTTGTGTTGAAATTTTAGTGATTATATTTTTATTTATTTACTTAGATATGTTTTGTTTGTTTTAGTACAAAAGAAAAAAAAATACAATGAAAATATTTTTGTTTGCAAAATGACAAATTTAGACAAAATAGTGTTGCATATTTTGATGGTTTCTGAAATATCTGAAACATATATGTATTTTGATAATAGGTAGAAAGCTTTTCAAAGATCCCTGGACCTGCTGTGAATAGCTCAGGACACAACGCCAATAACAGTGTGGTCAGACAAGTGAAAACAACAGAAAAACAATTTAAAAGAAAAAAATGATGTAGTTCCTCATTCTTCCAGCAGGGGGCCAAGGTAGAAAACGTTTCATAGGTAGTCATTTGGACACCTTTTTTTTTTTTTTAATCAACATTTTACTCCTTCAAATGATCTCAGACCTTTTCTACAATTGAAAAAAGTTAAAATTACAACAAAAACATTTTAGTTTGCAAAATGAGCACAGGATCTCATGTAGATAAAATATTTTTGCGTATTTTGACGATTTTCTTCATTCACTTTAGAAAACTCGACACAAACAACCATGAATTTTAGTGAGTTAAAGTTTGATCTCATCTCGATGCTGGTTGTGGAAACCGTCGAAAACCACGTGTCAGTTTTAGCGATCCCACGTTTCATTAGGTGAGTGTGATCCTGATCGATTCCGTGAAGGTTAAACAGGAAAACAGTCGCTCTGAATGAACAGAGTGTGTTTAAAGCCTAATCTGAGACACCGGGATTCTACACCGGCATCTGTTGCCAAATGTCCACAGAGCAGAGTCCAGGTGGAAGGTGGATCAACATCTGGAAACATCTGGAGTGGATGAAAGACCTCTCTCCTTTCTCCTCTCTTCATCACCCCTTCTTCAGCTGTTTATCTTCATGTTTCTCTCCCCTCGTTTCTTTCCTCATTGCTCTCTCTTTTGCGGCTGTCACTCTCTCTTCTTTTGTTCTCTCCTATCACCCCATCTCTCCATCTGTCTCTCTCTCTCTAGATCTGTCTCACCCTTTCTCTATTTCTCTCCTCTCTCTCTTGCTCTATAGACCTCTGTCCTCTTCCTTATTCTCTCTCCCTCTCCCCCTTTTTCTCTAAGTCTCCCTCTCTCTTTCTGTTCTCCTTTCTCTCTTTTCTCCCGCCACTCTTTATCACTCTTCTTTTTTCTCTCCTGTCCCATTTCTTTCAAGCTGCCCCATCTCTTTCTCTTTTCCTCTCTTCCTCCTTCTTTCAACACACCCCCTATCTCTCGTCCTTTCTCTCTCCCTTCCTCTTTCAACCCACCCATCTCTCTTTCTCTCTCTCCCTCTTTCAACCCACCCCATCTCTCTTTCTGTCTTCTTCTCTCTCCCTCCCTCTTTCAACCCACCCTCATCTCTCTTTCTCTCTTCCTCTCTCTCCTTCCTTCTTTCAAGCCGGCCTCGTCTCCCTTTCTCTCTTTCTCCCTCTCTTTCATGACGGTTCACATTTCTCTCTCAACCTCTCTTCATTTCTTTCTTCTCTCTTTTCTTTCTTCTCCTCTCTTGCCTTCCTCTTCCCCCTTTCATTTTTCTCCATCTCTCTTTCTCTCTCTCTCATTTCTGTATTCACTCATTTTGCTGCCCCCCGATCCCAAATCTATCCCCTTTCCTTCCACTATCTTTTGCTTTCTCTTTTTCTCTCTCTTTCTCCTTTATTCTCCTCTTCCCCTTCTCCCTCTCTCCCCTCTTCCTCTCATCCCTCCAAAAATTCACAGAGCGATGCTACTCTCTCCCCGGTTGGGTCGTATCCATCGTGGAACAGTCGGGTGGAGGGTTGGACACGACATCTGCTCACATCTGGAAAGGCCTCTACAAACACGGGGCTGCTGGGAGTTTGGGGGGAGGGTGACGGGGAAAGGCGGGGGTGGTGGGGGTGCTCTCTGGGGAGACGAGAGCGCCCTCTGAGGTTGAGTAGGCCATGACATTTCCAATTTGTTCCCATTGATCGCGGTCCCGGGTGCTCCCGTCTGCCCTCTGCGTCTGAGCGAGCGATGTGCCCGGACTGTTGTAATGATGAATGGGCTAAATGTCAGGCGTTTGAGACGGCGCTCAGATGCTCCACAGCGCCCTCCGTTTAGTATTCCGCCTCTCGGGCCAAGACACAAGACCCCTGGACCTGCTGCCCAGAGTTCACGAGACAACGCCAGGAACGCAACATTTGGACAGATGTGTGAAATGTCCAACAGAGAAAACACTGTAAACGGAAGCTGCTGTAGTTCCTCATTCGTGCAGCAGTGGTCCAAGGTAGAAAATGCCAAGAATGCAAGATTGGTGGACAGACGTGTGAAATGTCCACCAGCAAAAACATTGTAAAAGAAATTTGTAGAATCCCTCATTCGTCCAGGTAGAATCCATGGCAACGGGTAGAGTTCAATTTGTCAACTGGACAAAAGTTTTGATAGAAGACGTTTCGCTGCTTATCCGAATTGCTTCTTCAGTTCAGTTCTGCTTCTTCCAGAGCAGCGAATCGTCTTCTACCAAAACTTTTGTCCAGTTGACAAATTGAACTCTACCCATTGCCATTGTAAAAGAAAGTTGGTGTTGTTCCTCATTCATCCAACAGTGGTCCAAGGTAGAAAACGTTTCAAAGACCCCTGAACCTGCTGCCGAGAACTCACGAGACAACGGCAAAAATGCAAGATTTGTGGATCGACATGCGAAATGTCCACCAACTAAAACAATGTAAAAGAAAAATTGCATAGTTCCTCATTGATCCAGCAGTGGTCCAAGGTAGAAAGCATTTCAAAGTTCCCTGGACAAGCTGTGAAGAGCTCAGGATACAACGCCAAGAATGAAAGATTAGTGGATAGACAAGTGAAATGTCCACCAGCAAAAACACTGTAAAAGAACGTTGGTTTAGTTCCGCATTTGTCCAGCAGTAGTCCAATGTAGAAAGCGTTTGTTTCAAAGACTCCTGGACCTGCTGAGGAGAGAGTAAAAAGCATTTCAAAGAACCCTAGACCTGCCGCTGAATGAAAGCAAGATTTGTGGACAGGCGTGTGAAATGTCCACCAGTAAAAAGATTATTTTAAAAAGTTGGTGTTGTTCCTCTTTCATCCAGTAGTGGTGCAAGGTAAAAAAAAAAATGTTCTTCTGGACCTGCTGGTGAGTTCACAAGACAACGCCTGGACAGACATGTGAACAATGGTGTAGTTCTTCATTCATTCATAATAATAATAATAATAATAATAATAATAATAATAATAATAATAATAATAATAATAATAATAATAACAATAACAATAATAATAATAATAATAATAATAATAATAATAATAATAATAATGTGTTTGATTTATATAGTGTTGTTTTGGACTCTCAAAGGCACTTTACAAATCTTGCTATAGATCTTCTGAGATTTTTAAAGATTTTGGCCAGTAATGGTATAGACCTGTGTCAGATTATAGTGTCAAAATACTTTTCTATTATGCAACATCTTTAAATATGCCTCCATCACTGACTTAGGGTTAGGGTTACTTCTCTTCTCCTTTAGAACGGCTCTGATAACCTACCTGAAAACTGTCACTGCTGTAGATTCTATTCACACTGTGTTTATGTTCATGATTATACAAGATGAACCTATGGGGGGTGGGGAGGGACGTGAGCAAAGTTACCATGTGTTTGTAACTGTATGTTGTGTGTTCTCCTTGAAAATGAGATGCTTTCCATGAATAAATTCAAATTCCAAATCTCCATTGGTTTAACATCAGATTAACCAGACTGAACTGTGTTATAGAGACAAGAACCAGGGCCATTCTCGATCCCACGCTAAAGCTGAACCCAAATGTATTCTCGTAAATGTGTGTGCTCTCTCTAACAATCATCTAATAAAAAAAAAATGTATATATATATATATATTGCTTTTAAAACTGCCCCTTTTACCCTATAATGAAGTGTTCTACATCCTTTTCTTCAGTCCAACCTGTTATTTCACAATCTGCTGCTGTAGTTGTGTCATGTCATATATATATATATATATATATATATATATATATATATATATATATATATATATATATATTGGAAAGAAAGCGCTATATCCTGGTAGTGTAGCTCGGACTAGTCGTGTTCACGTCCACCGTGGGAGTCCGTGTCACATTAGTTTGAGTCAGCAGCAGCTCTGTTTTCACTCTGACCTTCTAAACTCCAACAGCATCATTTTGCAAGAGAGGAGGCACAAGGCACTCGCGCTTCATCCCTCTTCCTCCTCCTCTTCTCCTCCTTCCTCCTCTTCCTCATGCATAATTCAGCACTTCCACAAGACATTGTTCACTGTGGGACACAGCACTGCAAAAATCAACATGGTTCATACAGAAAATCAGACTTATATTTTTGAGAACTTTACTATTTACTTTACTGTAGATATTTTTACTTTACTATTTTTACTTTTTACTCAGTCTAAGCTGTAGCAGAACAGAATAGCAGAAAATTACTGCACACCATTGTTATCAGTATTTCAACGTACATTCAATACAAATTAGAATCAGCTCTAATATACATTAACCCCTGAAGTCCTAAGGGCAATTTTATTACATTTCTCCTTGCCTGTTTTTTTTCTTAATTTTGCTTTTAAAACTGCCCCTTTTACCCTATAATGAAGTGTTCTACATCCTTTTCTTCAGTCCAACCTGTTATTTCACAATCTGCTGCTGTAGTTGTGTCATGTGGCTGTAATAAAAGCTACAGGACCAGAAAGAGATGAAAAAAAAAAAAAAAAAAACAGAAAATAAAATATACACTCTTTTATACAAAACACACAGCAAACATGTATAAACAACTTTTTGGACATAAAAAATGCTTAGTTTAGGGTCGTAGCTACAAAAATGCAAAATATAGTCTGTAAGTAAATTAAGAATATCCTTATTGTCCTAAAAACAAAAAAAAAGTGCAATCGGTCCATGACTTTTCTGGTGCCGTCATGGAAACAGCTCCTGTAAAGTCCAGGGCCAGAGCCACAGCACTTCTGCATTTCCAGGGTGTTTATTACATTTGTATTTGTTCATTTTGAGTGAAATAAACCTTTAAAATAAAAATAGAAAGGGATGCGCAATTACGCACACCAAGATGCGTAATTTGCCATTTATGTGAGAATTAACTCCACTTAGAGCGACTTTTTCAATCGTTAAAAGCATAAACACAGTCAGAGGAGTCGACCATCTTGACTCACTTCACTCTTTGGCAAAGTTTTGGCGAATCAAAATGGGCGTTTCCTCTCTTTCTCTTCAATCTTTTCTCTCTCTATCCCTCCCTCTCTCTGTCTCTTTTTTCCTGTCCTCTCTCATCTCCCCTGTCTCTCTGTCTTCATTCTTTTCTCTCTCCCCCTCCCTTTCCATCTGTTATTTCTCTCTCATCTCCTCTTTCCCTGTCTTCACTCTTTTCTCACTCTCTCGCTCTTTCCCTCTCTTTTCTCTCTCCACTTCTTTCCCTCTCCTCTCTCATCTTCTCTCTCTCTGTCTTCATTCTTTTCTCTCCCCCTCCTCTCCCCCTCTCTTTTCTCTCTCCTCTTCTTTTCCTGTCCCCTTTCATCTCCACTTTCTCTGTCTTCACTCTTTTCTCTCTCTCCCTCCTTCTCCATCTCTTCTTTCTCTCTCCTCTTCCTTTCCTCTCTCTCCTCTCCATCTCTCCCTCTTCTCTCTTTCTTTCTCTCTTTCTTTCTCCATGTTTGTAGTCCTGCAGTAATGAGACACCTGCTGAGCATCAAAAGCCGTTCTACGATCACAGATAACAGAAAATGAAAACCTTTCTTCTCTCACTCTGTTCTACTCTTTCTCTACTTCTATCTCTCTCTCTCTCTCTCCACCCTCTCTTCTCTCTTTCTTCTTCTTTCTCCCTCTTTCTCTCCTCTCCTCCCTTTCCCCTTTCCTCTTTCTTCTCTGACCCCTTTCTCTCGCTCCCTATAGGCTACTCTATTTATTGTCTGTCCATGTCTCCTCTATTTTCTCTGTCACCGCTTTTCTCTTTCTCTCTCCCCTCTCTTACTCCTCTCTTTATCTCTCATTCTTTCCTCTCCCTCTCTCTTTCTAAACGCTTTTCTGTCAGTGTCATCATCTGCACTTGGGTGTGGAGGCTCAGAGCCAGTGGCGCGGTGGAGCATTCTGCAGCTCAGGGCAGCTCCGAAAAACTCCATCCTCTTTTTATATGAAACTACAGGAAGGAGGGGAGAGAGAGTGCATTTGTATGAACGGCCGAGTCTGTCTGTGACTTAAAGGTGCACCGTGTAACTTTTCTGGAGGAGGATCTGGCACTTGCATGTCTCCATGGAGATGTTATTGCTTTGTCTAGCACAGGGTTGGGCCGTTCTTTTTACCATGGGGCCACAGGGGAAACAGAAAATATCGTGGAGCCAAAATGCTTAAGTCAAATCTGCGTAATATTGAGCCATACCGGCTCGTCAAAGCCTGAACCCGTCAGATCTCAGAAGCTAAGCAGGGCCGGGCCTGGTTAGTACTTGGATGGGAGACCACAACGAATTCCAGGTGCCACAGTGGGGTGCCAGTGGCAAAAAACTGTCGTTGTGTCCTTAGGCAAGACACTTCACCCACATTGCCTAGTTTGAAAGTGGTGTGTGCGTGAGTGTTGGTGGTGGTCGGAGGGGCCGATGGCGCATATTGGCAGCCTCGCTTCCGTCAGTCTGCCCCAGGGCAGCTGTAGCTACAATGGTAGTTTACCACCACCGGGTATGGAGTGAATGAATAATGCTCTGTAAAGCGTCTTTGAGTGTCCAGAAAAGCGCTATATAAAACTGATGCATTATTATTATTATTATTATTATTATTATAAAAAGCAGTAAATAGCAGTGTTTTGTTTTGACACGCTGTTGTGACTAAACAATGAAAAAGTGAGGCCGCTTTACAAAAAATGTCATTAGAAAAAAGCTTTAGTCCATGCATGAGGTCAAATGATAAAATATGTTTATTTTTTGATTCCAAATGAGCTTAGAGTCAACCAAATGTGGCCCTGGAGCTGTACAGTGTCCAAGTCTGTCCTAGAATGTTTCACAGACGCCATTGAACTTAAGGATCTCCATAGTTACAGGTCAGATGTTTGCAGGGTTCTTGCAGGTTTCTTCAAGTTAAATTCAAATCTGGACGCCTCCTTTGAGATGTTTTCCAGGCATGTCGCACAGGAAGGAGGCCCCGGGGAAGAGCCAGGACACACTGGAGGGACTATGTCTCTCAGCTGGCCTGGGAACACCTCGGGGGCCCTTCGGAAGAGCTGGAGGAAGTGTCTGGGGTGCAGGAAGTCTTGGATTCCCTGCTCAGACTGCTGCCCCCGCAACCTGGCCCTGGATAAGTGGAAGAAAATGGATGGCTGGATGGAAATTCAAATCTTTTTAAGACCGCTTATATAAAAACTTAATACCCATTTCACGGCCTATTTCATAGAGCTACCGGCAAAGAAAAAACTCAATTCTTGAATATGTGTTCATTTATTTCTCAAACAAAGGAATATGGGGAGTAGAGAGACTCATCTCCATAACCGCAGCATGAAATGAGTTGCAAAGTGACATAAAACCAACATTAAAAAACACCATAACAGCTTTAACAAATTTTGTGTTCTGCTGAGATTTTCTTTGATTTTACTTTCTTCTGTTTCGCTTGTTGCTTGTGGTTCTGTAGCTCTTCAGTGACGTGTTTGGAGGATTTTGACCCGGGGCTGCGTTGTGTTCTCAGTTACTGGTTCTGTCACTCTTTATTTAGGCCACATTATTTAACCAAATAATGGTGGTTGACAAATTAAACTTTGGAGGAGTAATGTGATATGGAGAAGTTACATACTGCACAAATTTCAAGACCCAGATATACAAATTCAAGACTTTTTCTAATCTTTTTAAGGTATTACTTCCAAATTCATAAATTCAGTTATTTTAAGACACTGCAGAATCCTGTGCTTGGAGAAGTGAATCTGCTCAAGGTAAAAATCCTTGATTGTAGTTGATTGAAGTAAAATATACACACCAGGATCTCTCTATCTAAAGTGGATGAATACAAACATTTGAAGACCAAAATGACGAGGCTCACTGCAGCAGTCACACGAAGGACAACAAATGTTCAATGTATTCAATCTATAGTAAGAATGATGTTTTTGAAAGAACGCTCGTAATTGAATAAATGCGAGATAAATTCAAGCTTACATGACACATTCCAGCCAAAGCAATAACATCTCCTTGGAGGAAAACAGAAAGGTTACACAGTGCACCTTTCAGTAAGCAGCACGCTCTCTGTGCTCCCCTCAAAGCTGAGGCCCGATCATTATTACGTCCCAGCTCAGAATCCTGTCCACTGTTGGATATAGAGTTTGCCTGCGGTGCAGTGGACTTCAGGGGCAGCTCTGTGGAGCCGAGCCCAAAATGAAAGTTGTGATGGGCTTTTTCATACCAGCACTGTCTCTCCCTCTCCTCCTCTTCTCTCCTCTCCTTTTTTTCTCCTCTCTCCTCCTCTCCTTCCCTCTCCTCTCCTTTATCTTCATCTCCTCCCCTCATCTCCTCCTCTCATCCTCCCCTCTCCTTTTTCCTCGTCACCTCTCCTCCGCTCTCCTCTATCCTCCTCTCATCCTCCCCTCTCCTCTTCCCTCCTCACCTCTCTCTCCTCTCACCCTTCTCATCTCCTCTCCCCTCTCCACCTCTCCTTGCTCCTCCTCTACTCCTCCTCTCATCCTCCCTTCTTCCCTCCTCACCTCTCTCTCCTCTCACGCTCCTCCTCTACTCTCCTCTATCTTTATCTCCTCTCCTCCTCCCTTTACCTCTTTCTTCCTCATCTCTCTCTCCTATCACCCTCCTCCTCTCCTGCTCTCTTCCTCTCCGCTCTCCTTTTCTCTCCCCTCCTCTCATCCTCTCCTCTTTCCTCACCTCCTAGCCTCCCCTCTTCTCTATCCTCATCTCCTTTTCTCCCCTCTCCTCCTCTGATTTTCCCCTCTCCTCTTTGTTCACTTACCTCCTCTCACCCTCTTCTCCTCACCTCTCCTTTCACTTTTCTCTCCTCCACTCCTCTCCTCCCCTCTCCACTCCTCTCATCCTCCCCTCTTCTCTATCCTCCTCACATCTCCCTCCTCTCACCCTTCTCCTCTCCGTCCTTTCCCCTCCTCTCACCCTCTCCCTCCTCTCCCCTTCTCTCCCTTCAACTCCTCCCCTCCTCTCCCCTCCCATCACCCTCCTCTCCTCTCCTTCTCCCCTTTCCTCTCCTCTCCTCTATCCTCATCTCCTCTCCACCCCTCTCCTCTCTGTCCTCTCCCTTCCCCTCTCCTCTCTCTCCTCCCCTCTGCTCTCCTGCCCTCCTCTCTCCCCCTCTCCACGCTCAGATGGGTCCTTTGGGTGCCCAGAGCAGAGCTTACAGCGTGTCCCGTGACCTAGTGAATGGGAGACAGAGGGCGCAGTACCGGGACGAGAGTCGGGGGGCGTTTTCTGATTTACAGTTACAGAGCAGATGGTTCCTGTCACCAAAACTGTCCAGGGATGTGCGATGTCAACACGTCCTCTAGCTCCTTTTTATGGAGTTTGCATGTTCTTCCTGCGTCTGGGTGAATAAAGCCGCTGTACCTGATTGTGTACAGACCCCATAATTCTGTGTTCTTATGTTGTCTTCATCAACCTGAATTATCTCTTTCTCTCTTTCTACTTTCTTTCTCTCCCTCTCTTTCTCTCAGGTACACTAAACGCCCTCCTGAAGCAAAAGGGACAGACCACCCCCGACAGCCCTGTATGGTCCCTCAGTGGTAACCAAGGCGACCGCTGGAAACAGGCCAAAGTCAGCATCCATCCCATCTCCTCCTTCCAGGTATGTCCCACAAGTCAACTGCTCTACTTATATTTACAGTGAGAAGACTTCAGCCAGGAGGGTCTAAAAGAGCAGATGGATGTGTGATAGACAGGTAGATAGATACTTTATTGATCCCAATGTAAATTCAAGTTATAGTTATGTGTGTTTTTAAAATTCTGACGTTGGTTTGGTGGCATGGTACCTCTGGTAAATACAGTATTCATCACACTTTCAGTCAAGTGACAGTTAGTGAAGAAAATGTGAAAAAAAGTTGAAAAGCGATGGGTTAAAAAAGGAATTCTAGTATTCATAGCAACAATACACAAAATGTCTAAAAGTTTAAACTAAGGTTACATTTACACTGAAAAGAATCACTGTATCACAGAAATGATTTGCATCCAGACACGTCGTTTCTGTGTCCGCGAAATCGCCTGAAACACTAGTCACATGACTAGGTTGGTATCACAGCGTCACATGGGCGGTAAAAACAAGGAAGTGGAGCATCAAGTCTGAAGCTGCAGCAGCTGATTTCGAGCCGAGGAAGATGGCAAGCATGAAAATGGTCTCTTCATGTACTGACGACAAGTTTCAGCTTCTTGTTAAGATGTTTCCCGTTTGTCTAGGGTTTGTTTAAACTGTTTTCCGCAATAGCGTCACATGACCAATGTCAGGAACCCAGGAATCAGGATGGTGCAAGTCACAGTGACATGGTCCAATAAGAACGGCAGCTTGAGCTCCTACATCAGCGTATCAGGGTTTTCAGGCGTCCGGTATCAGATCCGTGCTCAGGTGAATTCGTGGGAGCTGGAGGCACCAGATCGTTCCATCTCTGGAGCTGTTTTCCCTCAGATTAGTGTGGACGAACACTGCATCTGCAACAAAAATGACTCAAATATGTACTAGTGTGGATTGGCCTGTGTCATGTTTGAAATCAGGTACAGGCCTTTAAAACACCCATATGACACAGTTAAGGTGTCGAGACTGCTTGTTATGGAAATATTCCATAGTGTGTCATTAAATGTATTGATAACCATGGATACAAGCTGACAACCCCACCAGGTCAAGTTATAGGTTAGATCTGTGGAGAGGTGAATTGAATACATGCAAGATAGATGAGTTAAGTGCCATATTGTGGAACATTCTAGGCAAAGCAATTAAGGCGGATAAAGGATTTTTTTTTTTTTTCTTATCTTTTAATCTCAGCAAACTTGATTAAGAAAGAGACTCGACACTCATTACTGATGCTGATACCACATAAAAAAAAAAAGAAAAGAAAAATGTCTTTAGACAATAGAATGTGATTTTCAACTCAAGATCATTCTAAAGTCATTTGTTTTAGTATTGATCCAGTTTCGGTACTAGTTTTAATATAATTTAGCTCCTGATTTTTTGATATTTTTGACAACCAATTCTAATGTTCATATGGAAAAAACACAGTAGTTTGGTGGTACCTAAAGATGCACTGTGTAACTTTTCTGATACAGAGTCCACCACTTGACTCAGTAAAGCATTTAATTTAACCATCACCATGGAGACAAGCAGGCCACCTCACCAGGCCAAGTTACAGGCCAGATCTGTGGAGAAACGGGCCCTCTGGTGGTAATAATGAGTGTCTTTGTGGTAGTTTTGAGACATAAAAAAACTCCTTAATTCAATAAATACAAGATATACTGTATTTGTTTACTGCCATATGGTGGAACATGCCAGGCAACGCAATAACATCACCACGGAGACAAGCAGATGGCAGACCCTCCACCAGAAAAGTTACACAGTGCGCCTTTAGATGTTCTGGAGTGTAACATATGCCTTAATACAGCGTCCAGGATGCATGGTTCACTATAAAAACACCCCGCACAGATATACCAACAGGAAGCTAATGGCAAATATGGCATAGTACGATTCTCCATCATTTTTA
Organism: Odontamblyopus lacepedii; assembly: GCA_034769755.1. Classification (NCBI taxonomy): domain Eukaryota; kingdom Metazoa; phylum Chordata; class Actinopteri; order Gobiiformes; family Gobiidae; genus Odontamblyopus; species Odontamblyopus lacepedii. Next base: position 29,894,401 of record CM068365.1, on the reverse strand, counting down.
CAGCCTTGGTCTTTTGCAAAGTAATTAGACTTTCCGCTGTGGAGTCCATAGGCGGCGAGTGTCTCCAGTTCTGTGACATTAAAAGAGAAATAAAGTGCTGCCACCTGCTGCTTGTAAAACACACAATTAAGCTAAACGACTGTGTATTTACTTTTATTTGTCTCCCAGCAGCACCGCCACCATTGTGAATACAGAGTCAGAGCACATCTTTATGTTCTGTATGTAAGGTAGCACTTTGCAGTTGCAAGAACTAGTATTGAGTAAACAAGTTGTAGTTTATTTCACATTTAATACAGCTCACAACACCTCTACTGCCGACAAGTAATATAGTTCGATTTGTGAGTGATTTTGTGATTTTTGGAGTAGTAGACTATCTGAAAGTTGCAGATATTTGTACAGATTTGTTCAAAAATAATCATGAGACAAATGTCAAATAACTATGCATCAAAAGTAAATTTATTTTACTTATGACCAAACATTATGTAACTTTTCCTATGATGTTTCAGAATCTGCTTGTCTATGTGTGGCTACTGCTTTGCCTGAAATTTTCTGCAGCATTTACCTTAAAAAAAAACAAAAAAACAAAAACATTCTAACTGTGAGTGGGCTTGCCCTTCCACAGATCTGATTTGTAACTTGCGGCAAAGTAAAAAGCAGGTGGTGTATCAAAAAAGCTGCATAGATTGAATACATCTGCCTTTATACTGTTGACGTCTACACTTTACTACAACAGATGTGAGTCTGTGTGCCAGAAAATCATCAAAATTATACGAGGACATTATATTCTCCCTAATCCGCCTTCTGTTCATGTGTGTAGACACTATGTATACACACAAATACTGCCTATACACATAGCGCCCATACACATAGTGTAGACACTATGTATACACACAAATACTGCCCATACACATAGTGTAGACACTATGTGTATGGGCAGTATTTGTGTGTATGGGCAGTATTTGTGTGTAAAATATGTGTATGGACAGTATTTGTGTGTATAATATGTGTATGGGCAGTATTTGTGTGTATAGTATATGTATGGGCAGTATTTGTGTGTATAATATGTGTATGGGCAGTATTTGTGTGTATAGTATGTGTATGTATAGTCAAATGAAACAAAATGCACACCAAAGTTCTTGCAGGGGTGACAAGGCAAGAAACAGGAATTCAAAAGTGAAAACAATGCATACTGCATACAAATTCACACAGATGGCCGATGTTCAAAAGCTTTTTGTATTTTTAAATACAATAAAAAAAATACAGCATCCTCACAGACTTAATGTGGACTTTGAACTAAGATGCTTTTTGTGATATGATCAAAGTATTTTTGTATTTTATAAGAATGTTTTTATGTAAATATCTTACAGTTTTTCTTGTTGTAGAGTGGGCTGATCTCACTCACCTCACTTTGGGACCTCCCATTTGTTTGTGGGGATATGAAAACCTGGGCTGGCAACCATTTTGTATACTGTGGCCCAAAGCAAGAAATCGGATCTGAAGAAGGCTTTTTCAAACGTTATTTAAAAATAAATAAAAAAAACCTTTTGGACATCGGCCATCTGAGTGTGCTGTGCTGCTTTTGTATTTGTGTACCATATGTTATATTTCCCTGTGTTCAGGTGGTGATAGAGGGAGTCAGGGGTCCGGGGATCGAGGGGGACATCGCCATAGACGATGTTACACTGGAGGAGGGAGAGTGTCGAGACCCACCGCCCAGTAAGTACTACTACTACTACTACTACTGCTACAGCTCCTGCTACTACTACTACTACTGCTGCTAATGCTACTACTGCTCCTACTACTGCTATTACTGCTTTTACTGCTACTACTGCTACTGCTACTGCTGCTGCTACTGCTGCTACTACTGCTACTACTGCTTTTACTGCTCCTACTGCTACTGCTGCTACTACTGCTGCTACTAATGCTACTACTGCTACTACTACTACTACTACTACTACTACTACTGCTACTACTGCTACTACTGCTTTTACTGCTACTACTGCTACTACTGCTTCTACTGCTACTACTGCTACTACTACTACTGCTACTACTGTTTCTACTGCTACTACTACTACTGCTACTAATGCTACTACTGCTGCTACTAATGCTACTGCTACTGCTACTACTACTGCTACCACTACTGCTGCTACTACTGCTACTACTGTTACTACAGCTACTGCTGCTAGTACTACTGCTACTGATATTGCTACTAATGCTACTGCTACTACTGCTACTACTGCTTTTACTGCTTCTACTGCTACTACTGCTACTACTGCTACTACTACTACTGCTACTACTGCTTCTACTGCTACTACTGCTACTACTGCTACTACTGCTTGTACTGCTACTACTGCTACTACTGCTACTGCTACTACTGCTACCACTACTGCTACTACTGCTGCTGCTGCTACTGCTACTACTGTTACTACAGCTACTGCTGCTACTACTACTGCTACTGATATTGCTACTAATGCTACTGCTACTGCTGTTACAGCTACTACTACTACTACTACTACTACTACTACTGGGGGTTCACCCACCATTCTGACATTTTTTGACATCGCCTTTCTGACACCTTTTATGTTGCCATTTATGTTGCCATTCTGACAATTTACTCGAGGTAGCGGCGCCCTGAGCGCGGCGGGAGGAGGTGCGTTAAGCGCAGCATGGTTTTAATTGTGGTTTAGACATGGTTTTAGTTCTGATTTAGACCTGGATTTAGTCCTGATTTAGACCCGGTTTAGACCTGGTTAAGACCTGGTTTAGACCTGCTTTTAGACCTGATTTAGACCTGGTTTTAGACCTGGTTTTAGTTCTGCTTTAGAACTGGTTTTTGTCCCAATTTAATCCTGATTTAGACTTGGTTTAGACCTGGTTTAGTCCTGATTAAGACCTGGTTTAGACCTGGTATAGACCTACTTTTAAACCAGGACTAAACCAGGTCTATACCAGGACTAAAACCAGGTCTAAACCAGGACTAAACCAGGTCTAAACCAGGACTATAACAGGACTGAAACCAGGTCTAAAACAGGACTAAAACCAGGACTAAACCAGGTCTAAAACTAAACCAGGACTAAAATCAGGACTCAAACCAGGTCTAAACCAGGACTAAACCAGGTCTAAAACAGGACTGCAACAGGATTTAACCAGGATTAAACTTTTCCGCGCCTCCTCCAGTCGCCCTCAGTGCCCCTATGCCATCAGTCCATGAAAATCTGGTCCTGAAAAGAGCGCAGTCGAACCTTAATAATTACATGTTGGATTGGCGGGATGTTAAAAAAAAAAGCTAATGTGCCGCCGCTCCGACCACAGGGGGAAAATGTGGGAGTGCAGGACGTTTGATACCAAATGGACACACCGACAATTAGACGTCATTGTCGGAGTGGCGGTGTGTCGGAATGGCGGCCTGTAACCCTACTACTGCTACTGATATTGATACTGCTACTACTACTGCTACTACTGCTACTATTACTACTGCTATTACTACTACTGCTACTGATATTGATACTGCTACTACTACTGCTACTACTGCTACTATTACTACTGCTACAACTACTACTACTACTGCTACTGCTACTACTGATACCGCTACTGCTACTACAACTGTTTTTGTTACTACTACGACTACTGGTTCTATAGTTTCCCACCAATACTAGGCAAGGTGGGTGCAGTGTCTTGCCTAAGGACACAATGAAAGTATGAAGTAAATCAGATGGCATCATAGGCCATATATATGAGTGGACTAAGCTATCCTGTTAGCCGCCGCGTGCCAAATAGGAAGTGCGCTAAGGAGGCTCTTCCGGCTCCTTCTCTCCCTTTTTCCCATTGACTTACATTGGGATCTGATCGCTCGTCTCTCTGTACCTGTTGCTGTGAGCTTCGAGATTTTGGTCTTAAAATGTTCATACGAACCCTCTACATCAGGGGTCTCAAACTCAATTTACCTGGGGGCCGCTGGAGGCAGAGTCTGGGTGAGGGTGGGGATTCCACAAAAAAAAGTAAAAACAAAAAAAAAAAAAAGTCCTCAAATGTCATTAACAGTTTTAATGATTTCTTCTGAACATGAAGTCTCCTGAACATGAATGGAACATTGAGTGAAAATCATGAACGGTTCTTCTGAACATGGCTTCTCTTGCCTACTCCTTGCTGCCAGAGACTCACTAACCATGTAGCTTCGACTGCTGCAATATTCTCTTTGGTTGCTTTCTTGAAGAAATCTTCTTGCCTCAGTAGACCTGCTTTAAGACTGGCGACCCACTTGGCTCTCTCATCCCCCTGGTATTTTGCACATTCCTCAGCATGTTTAGTTGAATAATGGCGTTTAACGTTGTATTCTTTGTGCACTGCAACTTTCTCTGTGCAAATAAGACATGTGGGGATGCCCCTGTGCTCAACAAAGAAATACTGTGTCTCCCACTTTTCTTGAAATTGTCTGTGCTCGTCACCAACCTTTCTCTTCACTGCAGGCTTTGATGAAGACATGACTGGGGTATGACAAAATCTAATTGATTCCGCTTAGTGGCGCTCTTGTTTCACATTTCAAACAAGTGTTTAGCTAATTGCGCACAGAGAACATCTTAACGCTTCCTTAACCAGGAGAGCGCTCCGTGCGCTCTGCCGCGCTCCCGAGCCAGAGCGAGAGGCGCCGGTCGGGGAATGTCAAGGCAGCTACAGGTGCTCCGTCACACGCTTCTATCTGTAACAGCAGCGTAGACGATAAACAGCCCGGTAACAGTCGCCGGTAGAAAGTACAATAGAATGCAAGTGCTGTTGTTGCAAGCGTAAAGTGTAGGAAGCTGGTGTAGCTTAGCCTCGCCCCGACCAGGGACGGCGCGCGGGAGCTGGCTGATTGGCCCTTCGGAGGTCCACTTTCTCCGCGGGCCACACTAATATTATACTTTCATATTAAGGTGCGGGCCACAAAATATTGTACTGCGGGCCGCACTTGGCCCCCGGGCTGCGAGTCTGAGACCCCTGCTCTACATGATCCTTTCGCTATTTTGTCAAAAAATCCTATTCATAACATAGAGCCTGGCTCCAGATATGCCCCGTAGCCGTTAGCATCTCGAGCCTCATTTGAGCGGCGCTAAACGCTATGGGTGACGTCACGCTCACTTAGTCCACTTCTTCTATACAGTCTATGGATGGCATTGACAGCATTACATGACACCACTACCACAGCTCTTACTACTACTACTAAACTAGAGTAATTTGCAATCTTTAAACTTTTGCACAAGATCCCATGAAGGCACAATATTACTGCAACTTTTGTGAATTCACTGATAATTGGAAGTCATCCTTTCCTATAGGATTGTCTTACTTGTGTCTCATTTGCAGACCAAAGTACAAATGATCTTCTGTTTACTGCGATACAGGCCCAGTAAAATGTTTCATCCTTCAAACGTTCAAATACAACTGTACCATAGTTCATACCACCGCTGCGCCTGTCCAGCGAGCTCCTTAAGCACGGGATAAAGCTCCGTTAAGGACAGTCATCTCAGACAGTGAAAAGCACACACTGTCTGCTGGGAGGAGAGGAAACATCACCATAGCAACAGGCCCCTGGTCACATGACTGAGTGAGAGGAGCTGAGAGCATGGACGGAGAGGGTAAAACAGGACATGTAATTACGACGGCCCACTCCACCACAATTTGAGTGCAAATTAAAAGTCTCTGTGTTTATTTTTGAGCTCACAAACCAAACAGTAAAATGGTGCCAGGTTTTGTTTCATGTCGGGTAATTGTACAGATATTAGTACAGTGGGACTAAACATTTGCAGAAGCTCAGTCGGTGGAGTGCTTGTCCCTGATCCGAACATTGGCCTTATTGGTAGAGAGGTCTGATCCGCTGACTCAGGTTGGAGGTTCAGTCTCAGCTGCCACGGGTGAATACTGCCTTTGTGCCCTTGAGCAAGATGTTCCCACCAGTGTCTGACTATAGACCCTCTTAGTCTTAATAAAAAGTGATGACGTAGGCTTGGTTGCGCACGCATTTTGGCAACAGAAGTATGGCAGAACTCAGCATCTTTTCAAGATTCTCATCAAAAGATCGTGAATATTTCCTCAACAAGCTGACTTTGACAAACGGTGTCCGACTGTCAGACTCTTGTGTGATCAGTGAGTAAAACTTTAAAACTTTCGTCCGCCGGTAGAATATCGATTCTGACAAACACAAACAAAACAACCAGACATTTTGGTGCTGGAAATGTTTTTTATCGCCGTCTTTTTCTGTTCGTGTTATGTCATGGTTTGAGTGTGGTAAAGGACCCCAAAGCAGAGACATAGGCGCAGGTAGATGTTAAACAGGTTTATTGCCGGGATTGCAGGATGGGGTGATGGAAACTGGCTGGAGACATAGACGGAGGGAAGACACTGGGGTAGACTCACGGGTAGACAGACTGGACGACAAGGTCAGGCAGGAGGACGTGGTCAGGCAGGACGAGGACGTAGACAAGGGATTGACGAGAAATGAACTTTTTTTTTTTTTAATAACTTCCACCCTAAAAGGATCTATACAAAGAAAATGCATGTTCAATCACAACTGAACCTCGGTTGTAGACAGAAGACGCATACAGGTTTTCTCATTCGCCGTATATGGACAGACCTCATGTGAAAACTCAGAACCTCCAGATTTCCCTCTCTGCACTAGCACTGACTCATGACTGGCTCCATGTGCTGGGGTTTAGGTGGTGACCATTCAGATCAGAGAGATTTCAGGTTTAAATCAACCGGATTTGAGTGTTGACACTGATATGTGAGGCTCTTTCTGTTTTCTGATCATCTTCAGAACCAAATCATGAACAGCTTGGCTATTCTGTCCAATGTTTTTGTAGCTATGAATAATTCAGCATCATTATTGTGACCAGTAAATGTAATATTTGATTTGAACATGTCTATCATATCTGACACCATTAGGAATTGAAAAATCTTACATCCAGTTCCTCTGACATAACCTGCCCATGGCCCTTTCTCCCGCTGACATTGGACTACATTACCATCTCTCCCACTCTATAATGTCTCTTCAAATGTACTTTTGAAATGACATTGCTTCATTGTATTATCATGTCAGATATTGGATTTGACCTTATTGAAATATAAGTCCTCCACACACTAGAGCTGCTCTTAAAGGGGAGGTCTACAGGCCGGGACAGACCAATGAATTATGCAGCTCAATCTCACATGATGAATCTTACATGACTCTGAGATGTACGGACAAAATGACCAATGTCTCGCCGGAGTCTGAGCCCACCTCACCCAAGGTGGAGGTGACTTTGGAGCTCATATGTACAGAGATACTTGGACATGTACTACTAGTACTACTACTACTACTACTTCTACTACTTCTACTACTACTGTGAATATTGTTACTACTATTACTACAGACAAGGTGGAGGTGACTTTGGAGCTCATATGTACAGAGATACTTGGACATGTACTACTACTACTACTACTACTACTACTACTACTACTACTACTACTACTACTACTACTGTGAATATTGTTACTACTATTACTACAGACAAGGTGGAGGTGACTTTGGAGCTCATATGTACAGAGATACTTGGACATGTACTACTACTACTACTACTACTACTACTACTTCTACTACTACTGTGAATATTGTTACTACTATTACTACAGATAAGATGGGGGTGATTTTGGAGCTTATATGTACTATAGAGATACTTGTACATGTACTACTACTACTACTGCTACTACTACTACTACTACTACTACTACTATTACTACTACTACTACTTGTACCAGGTTGTAGCGTCAGTTATAGTTCATAAATACAAACATACTAAGAGAATGTCTTTATAAAATTCTGTATCCTCATGCCCAATTCTCTCATTTTATTTGTGCTACTACTAGTACTCCAACTTATACAGCTATCTATACTGTTAACACTACTGCTCACATTTGTACATTTCTTGTAACAGTTCAGTGAGTGTTTTACAGTACAACAGCATTCATAGAGCGCGGTATAAGGGAGAACTTGGTAAAGAAAAGTAGAGAAAAGCATTAGCACTAAAGTGCAAAGGCAGACGTGCTTGTGCTGTACGCTGAGAGTCTGAGAGCTGCTCACATAAAGAGCTGTTGACCTTGTTTCTGTAACGACAGAAACAGTAACAACAGAAGAGTGCTAATTGAACAGTACAGACATGGTCCTCTTCAGTTTATCATATCTTGTACATTCTTACACAAACCCATTACATTTATTTGGAGAAAATCCCTGTCCTGGTCGACCTAGAGACACACTTGAATTTCTGTTACTAAACCTCAGTATCAGAGTATTCACCTCCCACCCCGATGGTCTGTGGTTTCAGCCCTGAACAGCTCTTTCTACTGTGTCCCCTATTTAATTTTACCTTTTTTTATTTATGTAATTTAGATTTTTAAAAGAGGGTTCTAGGTTCCACTCTCTTTCTGTGCAGAGTTTGCATGTTCTCCCTGTGTCTGGGTGAGTTTCCCCTGGTCACTCCAGTTTATCACATTAACCCAAAACATGCACAATATGTGGACCCCTCCAACTAAAGTAGTCCTGACCAAGACTAGCTCAAGATCTGGAGGTGCCCACTGCTTCTGGTTGGCCCAGTGACACTGAAGGACAAATGCAGGAGACAAATTTAAAATCAGGGACAACAGTGTTTATCTTAAAATGGAACTTAACTTTGCATATGGTGTTTTAATATAATTTTCAACTGTACCTTGTCATTTTTGGCCGTTTTAGTCCAGGTTTGTGTCAGTCAAACAGTCTGTCCTGCCTCCAGTGGCCTCTGTGATTTCTAGTAGTTGGTGACATCACTCAGGACTGCCCTGGTTACAAATACCTGACTGCAGTTTGAAGTGTAGATACCTGTTAGACCAATCACACTGTTCCTTATACCTCCAGACCCCATCTTTTCTCCCCTCTGACTCCCCTTTAGTGCTCCAGGTACTGCCCAGTAGGCTCTATTCCCGTTTCCCAGTAGGCTCCATTCCCGACAAATCAGATATTTGAAAAGATTTGTATCTGTATTTGTATTTATATTAAAGGGAAAATGCATATTAAAAGACAAGATAATGTAAAAGACAAACATGTACTAAAAATGTGATGACAACTTCCGGCTGTTTGCGGCAGTAAGTCTGACAAACTCTAGGAAAAATGAGAAAATGGCCAAGTTTTCCTCATCTTAATTTTATTTTATTAATTTTATTTATTCTTTATTTAACCAGGTAAAGACCCATTGAGATCTCATTTACAAGGGTGACCTGACCAAGTGGTCAACAGCACACGTCAAGAGCAGAAAACAACAATTAAAATAAACATCAATTATGAAAGTAAAGTGCAATGAATGTAGAAAATATTTCAAAAGTGTAGTAGTTGTAAACAATAGATGATAAAATGCAATAAAACCTGTTACAAAGAGCATTTTTTGTAGTGACATCTTAAAAACACAGACACTGATGAATGGACGCTTTTTGCCTATGACATAACAAAGAACGAAAGGCTTTAAATGAGACAAGTTTATATATTTTCAATTCAGTTAAATGTCATTGTAGCGTTCCATTATATTTAGCGAATCAACAATTCCAACCATACCTCAGTTTTCATCATTTCCCCACTGACACACAACTCTCTCTCGTACTGGGTACATGCGATTAGAAGAGATGAGGATGCAGAATTCCAGATGATTCCAAAAAGCACATACGTCTGCAGTCTTCATTTTACCAACCATCACATTTACTTCAGTGGGTTTGATCACAGTTGGTCAAGCCCAGTGTTGGGAACTACACCGGGAGTTGTCATTGCATCTTTCTAAACATCTTCCTGGTTTGTGACATAACCTGTTCAGCAACTCTATTTGAAATGTGATTATGGGCACAGTTTAGGTCTTTAGTCCAATTTTAATGAGTGTAGCACTTTAAGAAACTTGTCAAACTCCAAACCCCAGTCTTATAGTATCGCTGTACCTTTTTCTCCCACAGATCTAAGCTCCATGGCTCCGCCCCCTTCCCATATATGGCTGCTGGGCCTCGCCGCGGTGCTGACCCTACTCCAAGGCCAGAGGTGACCCGACTTCCCGTAAAACTCCACGGAGCCAAAAGCTCCGCCCACCGTCTGCGAGACCGGCATCGAATTCACCAAAGAACCACGCATCCAGAACGCTACTCTGCCCCCTCCTGGACGGCAGCGGAACCACGACACAGCGAAGGACGGGAAATACACTCTGAAGTAATAAAAAAAAAAAAAACATGCTAATTTTTCTAAGTGACCTCTTTTACAGAAAAAATAACAGTCGGACTCGGAGAAGTTTACGAGCACAAAGCGAAAGAGCGCGGATGGAAAGTTTGTAAAGCACAACTATTTTACGACGCTAAAGGGGTAAAAGGACGCTACGGCTGCTGCCTTTTCGGAGATCCATCCCGCGAACATGGAGCATATCTGTGCATTTTTCTGTTCCAATTTGCCAGTACGCCAACCATCCTCCTATTTTTTACCAGTCGGTGCTATTCGAACGATAAACGGTGGACTACGGCTACATCTTGCTTGCATCTCGTTACTCTTTCTGTATCTTTAACACTGTGTCACGAGTATAAGTGGCCCTGGACGGTTCGGAGACTGGTTTACGCAAAGAGTCTTGGGTGAGAAGCGAACAGAGAAGCAAAGAAATTGGGAAAAAAACGCGTTCGATCAGGTCAAGAATCGGGTTTAGCTCAGAAGAAGCCACTTTACTTTCTGCCATGAAAAAAGTGCCTTCAGATTACACCGAATTTGAGCCTGGCTGACAAAAACCACCAAACGTAAATATGAGCAAAACATCTCTTCTCCAATGGGCTACTTTTCTATTTCTTTCTTTCGCCCCCACAAGTGCTGAGGATAATTTTAGCACTGGACGGGACAATTCTTGCCTCTTTGGATGTAATATTTTGAGGTTTTCGAAGGGCAGTGAAGGCTCGCGACCCAGCACAGGAGATGGCGAAACGGTAGAATCGCGAAACCATGTGGATATTTTTCATTGTTTTTTTTTCTTGCCGAGTTTCAAATGGGTGAAGACACTCGCTCGATGCTACTCTTCCCTGTGGGCAGGCATTTTTTAACTAAAAGAACAAGCAACCGCTGAAAAAACCACTGTACAGGGAGGAGAGCGGACCTTGCGCGAAACAACTCTCCCCGATCTATTTCTATGGATCAAATATAAAAAATAATGAAAGATAATAATGTCGATAATAGCCCTGATATTTTATTACTCTAGCAGGAATGTTTCTCTGCTTTATACAAACTGTGAAGACTGAGTGAGGACGATCTACCTGAGACCATAACCTTAACCAGCTGGCGTTTCTTAAAAATGTATTGTAAAAGAAAAGCAAATGAACGATTCTTGGTCATTGTCGGTTATGCCAATGTTTTCGAGGACTGGTGTCTTGTTTCTTATCTCTTATTTTTGCGTTGAAAATGACTTAATCCTTCCTTTTCTCTCTTCTTGTCGTCTCCCTCTTTGCATTGCAAGTCTCGACGCTGCAGGTGGAAGCATCTAAGAAAACCCATTTGGTAAAACTGTATAACTTGTAAATGTTAAAGAAGCTCTATTCAAAAGGTTTATGATATATGTTTTATGTTTGGAAGACGGGAAGCACAACATACAGTCTAAGGTCTCCACTTATAAGTCAGTTTTTTATATATTTCAATACGAGCATGCACTCATGCGCTGCAAAACATCAGATCTGCTGAGTTAAAATGCCTTGAGTTCAGAATATGAACTTTATTTTGAGTAGTTTTGACTTAAAATACAAATAAAAGTAATTGCTAATGAAGTACAAACAAGATTTACGCTACCGATATGTTTATGAAAAGAGATTGGACTATAACAACTAATTCAAACTAGTATAAATAAGTGCTAGTTGTAAAAAATCTAGACTTGAAATATAAAATGAATCAGCTAGTTAAAATTTGTAAAAAATATTCTGAATTTAAGTTATTTCAACTCATTTGGATTCCGTTCTTTGCAGCGTACAGCCCGCCCAGACTGACCCAACCTGATTTTCTACTTCTCCATATTTATAAGCGAATAAGCTGACCACATGAATAGAAAAAAATGGTTTGGTCCGGGTGGGTCGGGTGGGTGCAGGCGTGAAGCTGTGTACAATACGTGACGAGAATCTGTAAAGAAGAAGAATACGCAAAACAGAGCAGACAGTCCGCCATTTCAGGGCATCTCGATAACTCACCGATGGTCCGTTTGTGGGACAGACTGCAAGAAATGTACGTACGTGAGCTAAAATGACTTGAAATGTGAATCATTTTCTGGAATTGGGTAGTTTTGACCGATTTAAAGGCGCTGAACGTGCCTTAAAACGTGAAAAACAGAACTAGTCTTTTTGATTTTGAATAGTATTTGGAGTTTTTCCTCACTTAACTTAAACATTCTCAGTTTATAAGCACTTTTCATAATTCTCAAAGAGAGAATTCGCAGTTTTTTGGTAAACCTAATCATATTTATCATGCTAACACACACTTCCTGATTATTCGACAGATTATTGTTAAACACATTTCTTCCATTTAATTTTCTAAGAATTATTGCATGCAAACGGTGTAGGAAATGTATTAAAAAAGTAATTCAACTCAATTAATTTAGCTAAACTTAAGAAAAATACATTTAAATCTGTCGGTAGCTTCCAAAAATTGTAAAAAATAAAAAAAATTAAAAATCCAGGTTTTAAAATAAAAAACATCGCAAATCTTGAGTTAAAACTACTCAAATTACTACAAAATACTCAAATAGTAGTAGTATGTAATAAAATAAATAAAGTAGTGAATTCAAGCCATTTTAACTCAAGTAGATAGATTTTTTGCAGTGAAAACACCATTATCTTGTATTTCCCTTCTATTTTAAAAGTAATAATACAATGAATGTAAACTCGGGAGTGGGAGAGGTTCTTTTCTTATACATATAACTTTGTCATATTTTTTCAGACAGGTGGAAATTGCGTTTGAAAAGTGTGAGCTCCCCCGGCGGCTCTGCTCGGTAATGACGTGCCAAAGTGCCCCCCGTGTAGCCGACTGCTTCTGTCACAATGATCCCGGATATTCTATTTCACTTTTTAAAATGACATTTCCGATCCGCTGAAGACTCCGCTGGGTACGGTCACGCAGAGATGGAGAGTTTCACCCAAAATTCGAGTCCAGAAGGGTTGGTTTCTGCGGCGTTTCACTGTGAAATGGAATGCAGTTTATATCAAATTCAGAAACATATTCAGTTGTGTTGGCTTATTTATATGAACAAAACTAATCTGACATAGTTTATTTTACTAATTTAAAATATTTCTGACTGATTTAAATACAAATTTCAAGACTATAGTGCAAAATGATTGGTTTCTGTGGTGTTATACAATTTAAAAATAATAAAATCCTGCAGTCACTCAAATTCAGAAACGTGTTGAGTTGGATGAAACTAATCTGACATTTAAGACATTTCTGACTGATTTAAACGCAATTTCCAAGATTTTAGTCCAATCGGTTGGTTTCTGTGGCACGACGATGCAAAAATATCCTGCGATTTAGATCATTCAAATCGAGATTATAACATAGGAGTTGTGTTGAGTTATTTTGATTATCGAAACTAATCTGACGTAGTTTATTTTACTAATTTAAAATATTTCTGACCGATTTAAATACAAATTCCAACATCATAGCTCAAAATGGCTGGTTTCTGTGGCGTTATACAGTTAAATAATAAAATCCTGCAGTTTCAGTCACTCAAATTCAGAAACATGTTGAGTTGTGTTGACTTATTTATTAGCTGGATAAAACTAATCTGACATTTAAGACATTTCTGACGGATTTAAACACAATTTCCAAGATTTTAGTCCAATCGGCTGGTTTCTGTGGCATGACTTTGCAAAAATATCCTGCAATTTACAGTAGATCATTCAAATTGAGATTATAACATCTGAGCTGTCTTGGGTTATTCAGATATATTCAACTAATTTGACATAGTGCTAATTTAACATATTGTGCTAATTCACATATTTGTGCTAATTTAACATATTTCTGATGGATTTAAATACAGATTTGAAGATTTTAGTCCAAAAGGGTTGGTTTCTGTGGCGTCACACCTTAAAATGTAATGCTGTTTGTATCACTCCAATTCAGAAACATATTGAGTTGTGATGATTTATTTAGATGATCAAAACTAATCTGACTTAGTTCCAAGATTATGGCCCAAAATGGTTGGTTTCTGTGGTGTTTAAAAAAATAATCACTCAAATTCAGAAATGTGTTGAGTTGTGTTGACTTATTTAGATGATCGAAACTAATCTGGCATAATTTATTCTACTAATTTAATGATATTTCTATTTGATTTAAATACAAATTCCAAGACCAAGTTTAAACTGGTTGGAAATTATATCCTGCACACTGAAAAAAGTAATATTGAGACAAGTTCAAATGACTTAAATTAAAAACATTTGACTTTATTTGAGCAGAGTCAACTTGACAAATCAAATGTTCTGCCAGTGGAATAAGTGTTTTTCTTCATTCAAGCAACATTCATCTTATTCCTATCTGAAGTGCAAAGAGTTGTTGTTTTTCTTATCTTAAGCGTAGTAAGATGTATGTTCATATTTTAACTACAAAAAGTCTTGTTCCAGTGGCAGAACATTTGACTTGCCAAGTGAAATGAACTCAAATCATGATGAAAACTTCATCTGAACAGTTAAATTTTAGTCTTTGCGGTGCAGTTTAGATCATAAAAAATGGTGTTGACCTGTTTAGATGAATTGAACAAATCTGTAATTTATGATAATTTATAAACGATTTAAAAACCATTTCCAAGAGTTCAAAACGGTTTCTGTGGTGTTACACTGTTCAAAAACCCTGTAGTTTAAACCATTCATTGTGTTAATTTGTTAGATTAATTGAAATTACTTGCTTCATTTACATATATCTGAATGATTTAAACATTTAGTTCTTGTTTGAAGCAAATTTAGTGCGAAATTTGAACCCGAGAAACCAAAATTGTCATGATTACTTGCAGATTATTTGGACTGAAGTAAATCTGATAATATAACAAGTCAGATGATAAACATTAAAGCTGCATTCCGTAACTTTTCTGGCTGGGTATCTGGCACTTTTTATTTTTATTGTATTGCCTGGAATGTTCCACAGTATAATATTCAACGTCACTATCTTGCATTGAATTAAATACTAGTGTTTTGACCTGGTTTGGACTCACTTCCTTGTCTCCATGACGATTGATCAGTTAATGCTATACTGTGGAATATTCCTAGCAAGGTAATAACATCTCTATGGCGACAAGCAGGTGTGTAGCAACCCCGCAGTAGAAATGTTACACAGTACACCTCGACAAAACCTCAACTGTTCCGAGTCATTCCGCTCGTGTTGATGTCATTTTACATCACTCTGGTCTTTTTAAAACGAGCTCAGATCCAGTTGTTTGCGGCAACATTTGCGCGCTGAGCCTCGCACACTCGCCTCATTATGACAGGAAGTGTTCAGAGAGCGGCGGAGGAGGATTAGCTCTGCTCTGAGTGTGTAAACAGGCCCGTACTGAGGGTTTGGGCTGTTTTAATGAAGAGAGCGGATCCAGGAGTAGCAGCTTTAAACTTCAACGATAGGATTTAGAGCTCGCTTCAGCGCTGTGAGGTTATAAAGTGAGAGGATAGGTTTGAAGTTTGGAGAGCTGAATAAGAGCCGTTATGTAACACACTATTTTTGGACATTATATTTCGAACTTAAAGGCGCTGCACCTGATTTTTACTCTTTTAAAAGTATGAAAAAAGGAACAGAATGAGTTCATTTTCACAGTTTGTCCAAAGTTATTCCTCACTTATCTTATGTATTCTGAGCAACCTGATTATTCACTGTGATTAGTTTATACTAGGGCTGGCACGGTTCATGAAAAATAAACCGAACCGTTCACTTCACTTGTCACGGTTCCTGGCACGCGCATCGTAGCCTCATGTCCAGAAAAGATTGGAAAGAACATTTCCAATACAGACGTGTGTACCTGCTCTTTCTCCTCTTGCATCTGCGTCGAAAACAATCTGCATAGACTTATGATATCTCCAGTTCTGTCCTATAGTGACCGGCGACATGAGGGGACGCGCACACAAACCGACAAACACCCACAAACACCCACAACAAACACCCACAAAAACCCACAAACACCCACAACAAACACCCACAAACACCCACAACAAACACCCACAAAAACCCACAAACACCCACAAAAACCCACAAACACCCACAACAAACACCCACAACAAACACCCACAAACACCCACAAACACCCACAACAAACACCCACAAAAACCCACAAACACCCACAACAAACACCCACAAACACCCACAACAAACACCCACAAACACCCACAAACACCCACAACAAACACCCACAAAAACCCACAAACATCCACAAACACCCACAAACACCCACAACAAACACCCACAAAAACCCACAAACACCCACAAACACCCACAACAAACACCCACAAAAACCCACAACAAACACCCACAAAAACCCACAAACACTCACAACAAACACCCACAAAAACCCACAAACACCCACAACAAACACCCACAACAAACACCCACAAAAACCCACAAACACCCACAACAAACACCCACAAACATTCACAAAAACCCACAAAAACCCACAAACACCCACAAACACCCACAAAAATCCACAAACACCCACAAACACCCACATACACCCACAAAAACCCACAAAAACTCACCTTCATAATCGCCATCAACCTGAGAACGCCCCTACCCGTGCACCTCTAAAGCAGAACTTTAACCAGGACTAAACCAGGTCTAAACCAAGTCTAAAACCAGGATAAAACCAGGGCTAAACCAGGACTAAAATTTGGACTAAAACCAGGTTTAAACCAAGCCTAAAACCAGGACTAAACCAGGAATAAACCAGAACTAAATCAGGACAAAAATAGGGACTAAAACCATGTCTCAACCAGGTCTAAACCAAGTCTAAAACTAGGACTAAACCAGGACTAAACCAGATCTAAAAGCAGGACTAGACCAGGACTAAAGCAGGATTTAACCAGGACTAAACCATTCCATGCAGACAGTCTCTCCTCCCATTGTTAATAACATGATTCCGCATCATTTTGAGTAAAAAAAACATCAAATGTTACTGATTTTTACTGGCCTGGCAAGTGAGTTTTAAATAAATAAGAAAATAAAACAAGAAACATACAGAACCGAAAACCGTGACCCTTAAACCACAATACGAACCGAACAGTGAATTTTGCGAATTGTGCCACCCCTAGTTTATACTGGAAAAACCTTAAGATATAACCACTTAGGTCTATCCAAAAATGACTTAAAAGGAGTGAAATGATCTTGTTGTGTGGACAGATCATTTTATTTGACAAGTTCTCTTAAAATAAACTACTTCTACACTAAAATGAAGCCGTCTCAGAACTAGTAAGTCGATAATAAATCTGAAAACAAGATGAAGAACCTGATAGAAGTTTTAAAATCTTGGCCAGATCAGAAAAATTCACAGTGTATAAGTGCTTTTCACAACTTTCAGACAGTAAAGCTAACAAGAAATGGCATGCTAATCACACACTTACAGATTCTGAGACAATAAAACTCTAATAAGACACAGACGGCAGCAGACTTATACAATATACAGTATCTGAATACTGAGGCAAGATATATATGAAAAAATAAGGTACAGGCTCTTTCAAAGCGCGCTACATTCATATCGCCATGGAGATATTGTTGCTTTGCCTGGAATGTTCCACAGTATTGACCCTTTTAGTGTTGCAGAAGAAGTAGGGTAGAACTCAGCGGCTTGTCGAGCTCTGCGAAAGGATTATCGTCAAAAGATCACAAATATTAAGTGACTTTGACAAACTGTCCAACTGCCAGATCCTTGTGCGTAAAACTTTCAAACTTTAGTCCGTTGGTAGAATATCGATTCTGACCACCACACACAACAACAGCGAGACATTTTGGTGCCACGATTGTCTTCTGTTCGTGTTCAGTCTGAATGAATCGGAATAAACGGGGAACATTTTCACTTAAGTTGCCAAAATACGCACCGATTTTTTTATAACTTCCACCCTAAAATAGTCTATTGCATTAAACAAATTCATATTGTGTTTATTCAGTTAGTTCATGTTCTTATAGCTTAAAAATACCTTAAAAAACATGCATCTCCACAGATCTGACCTGTAACGTGGCCTGGTGGATCACGTGCTTTTGTCAGTGGAGTTAAATAAGGTCTCGGCAAAGCAATACAAAAAAAAAAAAATAGTAAAGTTACAGTCCAACTTTAAGATACATTTATAATAATATGATTCGTTTTAGCGTTTGTCCGGCTGAGTCTAAGCGCTCATTCCTCAAATTCGGTCGTCGTAATTGACTCGAGTATAACATAAAATTGCTCAAACTACAGTCCAGTCAAGCCAACACAGCAGCCCACGGTAAATCATCAATAAGCCTCTATTTTTGGAGCTCTTTGCGCAGACATTTGCCTTTTGTACTTCTTAGTGTGTAACTCGGTGTCATAATTCAATCAGGCTGTAATGAAACAGTGAAACGCGCCGAGCTGAGCAGCAGTGCCATTTGCATCTGGCTCCCGTCTGAGGAAACCAACCATCTGTGCCCGAGTGTACCCGGCGTCGGCATAAATCCAATCCAAGCGGGGCAGTGTAGCATCAAAAACATGCGGCTGCCACGGTAACGACACCCGGCTCCAAAACGCACACAAACGCAACAAAACGCCTGACATTTCCCCGGCTCTTTGTAAATGTGATTAGAGCTGCTCGTGTGTGGAGAAGAAGAAGAGGCACGCATGGGCCCGTGGATGGAATGGAGTTCAAAATAAGTCCTGCCTTAATTCTTCAAAGTGCAGAGGTGGTGATATTCCGAGTGAGAGTCTGATTAAAGGACACGTATTATGCAAAGTTGTCGTTTTTGGAGTTTTAGACGTGTTATAAAATTGTTTCCTCATCCAAAACATACCTGGAGTTGTGTTTAGTTTCATTTACATGTGTTTCATTAACAGACCTGTACCTGATTTTATTCTTATTACTTACCTTATGCATTCTGAAAAGGGGTGTAACGATATCCAAGTCTCACGATACGATATTTATTGTGATATCATGGGAAAGCTCACGATATTACAATATTCTACATAATAACAAGATTGAGATTCTTAAATGCTTTGACCAGTTATTTGGTACAACATTTATTGTCATTAGGGATGGAACGATATCCAAATCTCTCTGTACCAGATTTTAATGAATCATTTCATTTATACAGCGCCGTTCAAGATACCCAAAGCGCTTTACAGTTCATTGTTCATTCACTCCACACTCAGTGGTGGTAAACTATTGTAGCCACAGACTGATGGAAGAGACCTGCTCCATCAGCCCCTCCGACCACCACCATCACTAATGCACACATCACTTTCATATTAGGCAAGGGTGAAGTGTCTTGCCTAAGGACACAACGACAGTTTTTGTGACTGGCGCCCCCCTGTGGCACCTGGAATTCCCAGTGGTCTTGATTCCAAGTACTAACCAGGCCCTGTTGAGCTTCTGAGTTCTGGCGAGATCAGGCTTTGACAAGAAGGTAAGACCATTTTCACCATAAAGATCTCACAGTACCATATTTATTGCAATATTTTGTGGAGACACAAAACTGTGAATCTGCTCCTTTTTCCTCTAAAAATGCCTTCACAAGACTTAATCCAAAGAATGAAGATGTAAAAGTGCTTAGAACAGTTATTTCTTCATGTCGTCTGCACTGAAACGGAGCAAAGGATCATGGTCTATGTAGTTCCCTCTGTTTTTTAGCTATTTCTACATCAGAACTATTCATTTAAACAAAGAGACTTGTGATTCAATATATTGTGATGCTCCACGATATTATTGTGAGACCTTTGACGATACGATATCACCATATTTCGGTTATTGTTACATCCCTAATTCTGAGCATCCTAATTATTCACCACAATGAGTTTATAAGTACTTTTCACAACTTCCAGATAACAGAGTTTTACCATCATCATGCCAACATGCACTTCCTGATCATCTGAACACTTAATAATTAGATGCTTAGAGATATTTTGACCTCAAGATTTGCTTATAGAATATAGATGTACTGGAGCAAGACACATTTTGCTCAAATAAATGCGGAAAAAATGTGTACAGGGCCAAAATAAAGGTACTCGATCATGTTTAAAGGTGCATTACGTGACTTTTTGATTGGCTTGTTTCTATGGATATGTCACTGCTCTGCCTGGAATGTTCCACATTGTGGCATTAAACAGCTCTACCTTTTATTTGTTAAATTTCAGCTGGTTTTATCGCTTAAAAATACTTCTGAAATGAACTGTAACTTGGTCCGGTTTGGTTTACTGATGAAAGGTAAAACTCTAACGTCTCCATGGAGAAAAGTATTTGACGAACCCTCCATGAGAAAAGTGACACAACGCACCTCTAAAAACAACACTAATGCATAATACGTGTCCTTAAAGTTGTCAAAAATAACACATTTGTAGTTAATGTTTTCAGGAATATATTCTGTTTCTATCGGGTCTCATGATATAGAAGTTTTCGTTGTATTATTTTGCCCAAAAGCAGAAAAAAACGGTTCATTTTCAACCTCGAGAAGGGCTTTGTCACATTGTGCCATCACCGTGAGCTCCATCGCCAACATCTCTGTTCCACGATAGAACATGTGGCAGAAGTCGGTAGAGGACGGGCTTTAAGAGGGTGAAAAATATCGGAATTTACGGTACAACGTGTTTATCGAATCAAACTAAAACGCATCAAGACACAAGAAAGAATATGTATAATTTAAAAAGTCAAATTTGGACGAATGATTTTATCGTTGGGTTTCAGAGGGGTGAAAAATGTACACCGTTGCCATAACGACTAACAGTTTAAAGTAAAATATACTACCATATTGAATGTTGCTCATAAACAGGAAGCTGACCCCAGTGGTTAATTTGAATAAAAAATTGTAAAAAAGCAAAACAAAATCTAGAGAGAACTTTTCGCAGACCATAGTTTATATCTACTCAGTTTATTTTACTTGAACTTAAAGCCACACTATGTAAGTTTTCTAGAAGAGAGCGCGCCACCTTCTTGTCACCATGGAGAAGGTATTGTTATGCCAAGAATGTTACACAATATGGCTTTAAACGGATCGATCTTGCATGTATTCAGATACAAGCGCTTTGTTTTTGTTTGTTTTTT
Organism: Odontamblyopus lacepedii; assembly: GCA_034769755.1. NCBI lineage: Eukaryota > Metazoa > Chordata > Actinopteri > Gobiiformes > Gobiidae > Odontamblyopus > Odontamblyopus lacepedii. Next base: position 29,873,155 of record CM068365.1, on the reverse strand, counting down.
TACTTCAAAATGTCTTGACAAAACATGTTCACCTCTCCACAGATCTGACCTGTAACCTGACCTGGTCTGTTAATTTCATCACTGTATTGTGGAACATTCCAGGTAAAGTCATAACATCTCCATGGAGACAGTTCAAGCAGCTTGTGGACAAAAGTTGAAGTGAACCTTTAAAAAACTAAAAAATAAATGTGTATATTTGTACAACATTCATCAATTTTTTCACATTTTTCTCTCCGTTTTTTATTTTTTCGCTTCCCTTCGAACAATTATTTTCTATGTTTCTGCTCCTGCTATTTACCGTTTATTAGACCATGATTATTTAAGAGGATTAATAAAGCTTTAGAAAAAAATATATATATAAAGAAAAACAACTCTCAAATCAGCTTTAAAATTCCCGAGTTCAAGTCAAGTGCATTCATGTTTTTTTCTTTCTAAACTCTACCACTTCTCTGCATCTCTTCTCTTGCCCACTCGGAGTGACTGGTGGACGGGTGAAGGAGGCTTGTGCTGTGGCAGGTGCAAAGTCAGACCTGTTTTGGAGCTCATTTTCCCCTGTCAGTGCGCGGGGAGAGCGGAGAGGTTTGACAACTCCACTGCGCCGGGAGGAACTGCCACCTCTCCTCCACTGCGCCCGCTGAGAAAAACCCTGCAGGAGTTTAAATGAGAAAAGAAAAGAGTTAAACCTGACGGAAGCTGAAATTTAAATTCTCCAGATTACGTTATTTTCTGATGTGTTATAATGTTGTTTCCCCATTACAAACAGACCTGGAGTTGTGTTTGTTTCATTCACGTTTAACACACAAACTCCGCTCTTCTCTCAAACTGAAAACGTGCTGTTCCACCTTGTGATGTCATGAAGTAATACAGGAAGTGCTCCACAGTGTTTTTAAACTTTATACACTTTCATTAGAATCATCAGGATAATTTCAGCCCTGGAATTGGCCATTTTTATTGAACTAAAGGTAAAAAAAAATAGCTGTTAACTTGAACACTGCAGCTTCATGACATCACAAGGTGGAACAGAGCATTTTGAGCTATAGAGATACAGACAGACTAATGTGCAGGATTTAAAAAACAACTCCAGGTATGTTTTTGAGAAAGTAACAGCATTATAACATGTCTTAAAGCTCACAAGAGTCAGTTTTGTGTGATATTTTACATTATTTTTAAATATTTAGTTCTGTAAAGGGTACAAATTCACACATCCATAACCCTTACCTACTCGTCAGGTCAATTTTGATCCATTTTGACATTCAACAGTAGTAAAATTACCCTAAGCATCATTATTTTATCCTAAAATTTAATGACTTTTCCTAAATTTGGCCAAAAAATCTCCAAAAAACGTGTTGTAAAACTGTATGTTACATATATTTATTAATGTAGGATAGTCTATTTATTGACCTGTAGTTCATAATTTTGGTATAGACACTTACTGTACTATGAGGGAATTCTTGGTCATACTGACGGCTTAAGAAATTAACAGTTTGTAAGTTCAAGTAAAAGACGTAAAGATGAGTAAATATAAATGATATCAAAAAGGCTTTATTGGTACTCAAATCAAATTCAGTAATCTTTATGTGATTTTCTAACATAATCTTGTAAAAACAGTGGAATACTTTAATTGGACTTTACATACTGACATTTGAACCATGAAAATTTATATGAAAAAAAAACGTTGAAGATCTCATCCAAAACGTGTCAAAAATTTTAAGTAAATTTCAGTCTTATTGTTGTAACTTTTATATTGAAGGGTCTGCTACCTGTTTGTCTTCTCTGAAATGCTTTTGCTTTGCCTGAAATGTTCCACGGTATGGCATTAAACTAATCTACCTTGCATTTATTTAATCACCATCAGGTATTTTTACTCCTCAAAATTAAATTATATTCAGTTAAATTAGGCTTTACACACTGACCGCATTTGAGCCCAGAAAATTCATCCCACTAATAAAACACTGAATATCTCATCCAAAAGGTCTCAAATTTCACTCAAATCTGAAGTAAATTTCCCGTATATCTTATTGTGAGCGCGGTTTGGTCTGAAGGCTCCAGTCCTGGTTGTGTCCTTGTTCTTGTCCTGTAATGCAGACGCTCCTCTGTTTTGTGACTTCTATATTTATAAAGACCAGGCTTTGTTATTATGATTTCACTGTTTTTCTTTGGCTTTACACCCATTTTTGTGCCATACCTGCAACTAATGAAAAAATAAACACACTGAATATTTTATGTGTGGTGTTTCGTGTGGGCTTTTTGTGTACAAAGCAACTGTAAAAGGTCATATCTAGGCAAGTTCATTTGCTCAAATTAAAGACAGTTTTTGGACATAGGCCTCATTTCCTCATGAGCCAGAGTGTTGGAGACGTGTGGACATGTGGACTAAGCTAACCCGTTAGCTGCCGTGTGGCAAACAGGAAGTGCTCCAGGAGGCTCTTCCGGCTCTTTCTCTCCCTGTTTCCCATTGACTCACATTGGGATCTTATTGTCCCTCTGTCTGGACCTGCTGCTGTGGCCTCGTCATTCTGGTCTTAAATTGTTCGTATGAACCCGCTCTACATGATCCTGTATTTTTCATTTCGCTCTTTTGTTCCTAAATCAAGATATGAACATAAGTAATGGGCCAATCAGACGCCTTCATTCCCCGAAGTCGCTGCTGCCTAGCGTTAGCAACAGGTTTGATTGACAGCTAGCGCATTTCGCTGTAAGTTCCCTTCTCGCCTACCCCTATTGACTATTTTTTAAATAAAATGACACAATATCTCAATTACAATAGCTAACGTTACTAAAATCTTAACTAACATAATTTAACTAGCATAAAGTAAAGTGAATTTCGTTAAATTGCGACTATTGTTCGCACATAACAGAACATACAACATAAATCAATGACTTAAACTTACTATTTAAAGTTTGATGATAAAAGCTAAAAGTTTCCTTATTATTCTCAAGAATCACTGAAATCCAGTGGTCCTGCAGGTGCAGAGTATCACATCCATAGTCCGCATATATGACGCATCGCAGCTCTGCCATGAGGAGGCGCCACATTTAACCACCTCATTCATGATTGGCTCTTGTGGTTGCTATGATACTCACAGTTGGATTTCCAAATATGGAGTCTGGCTCCAGATTCGCTCCTGTAACTGTGGCATCAGGAGCCTCATTTGAGCGGCGCTGTCGCTGTGGTGACGTCACACTCACTTAGTCCACTCATATATATGCTTTATGTTGGAGACACTTTTTTAAAAAAATCTTCCATCCAGTCCTTGTATTTGGAGAGGTTGCTGGTGCTGGGCTAGTGCATGTCAATGGCCATAGTCTGAAACTAAAAACAGTCTTACCCACTCCACAGTGCACCCGAGGCAAATCAAATATTACGCCAAACACTAATGTGAATGTCTGTGTCCATAGAATAATGTTTGAAGCATAGACCGTATATATGAGTGGACAAAGCTAAGACTCTTCAGGAGGCTCTTCCGGTTCCTATTGACTCTGGTTGCACTGAGCCTCATCATTTTGGCATTAAAAAGTACGTATTATCCCGCTTTTCTTGCTATTTTGTCCATCAAAAAATCATATTCATAACACAGAGCCTGGCTACAGCTTCACTCCTGTAACTGTGAGCGTCTCGAGCCTCATTTGAGCGACACTGAACACTATGGGTGACGTCACACTCGCTAAGTCCACTCCTTTATACAGTCTATGGTTTGAAATAAAACTAACCTTGCATCACATGAATCGTCACATGTTGAGGGACTATTTTCTCATATATCAGTCCACCGCTGCCGAGCTTTATATCAGGAAGTACAACTCACTGCTACTGCTCAGACAGAAATCCTTCAAATGTAAGATTGGTTTTACTTCTAAAATGATTCTATCAACACAGATGTTCACATGGACAGTCTGGAGTTCTAATAGTTTTCCTCTGGTGCTCTGTGGAGTGGGTAAGACTGTTTTTAGTGGCAGGACGACTATGGCCATTGACATGCACTAGTCTACCACCAGCAACCTCTGCAAATACAAGGACTAGATGGAATATTTAAAAAAGTGTCTCCACACATCTCCAACACTCTGGCTCATGAGGAAATGAGGCCCTATGTCCAAAATTCCGAACTGTCCCTTTAAGAACATTTCACTTAATTTGAGTATTTCTATTTTGAGTCCAGCAACATAAGATTGAGAGTTTAGTGCAACAAAAACCCACTAAAGGTTTTGTTTGACTGTTATATAATTTTACTTGTATAGTGAATTTTACTCAAATCAAGATAAAAAGTTCTTAATTCACATTATTTTAACCTGGAATGATTAGACTTTTTGGAGCGTAAGTCCAGTTTTTAGCTCCTTGACCCGGATGATCTCAAATTTATCAATGAATAAAAGCTTTTGTGTCTAAGAGGCAGGACACTCAAGGCAAGTTTAGTTGAATAGCACAAAAAGTACTTCACCTCTTAGCCAGAAGGTTGTGGGTTAGATTCCTGTATCTTTTGTGGATTTTACACGTTCTCCTTTTAGTAATAATAATAATAATGCATCAGTTTTATATAGCGCTTTTCTGGACACTCAAAGACGGTTTACAGAGCATTATTCATTCACTCCATACCCGGTGGTGGTAAGCTACTATTGTAGCTACAGCTGCCCCGGGGCAGACTGAAGGAAGCAAGGCTGCCAATCTGCGCCATCGGCCCCTCCGACCACCACCAACACTCACGCACACACCACTTTCATACTAGGCAATGTGGGTGATGTGCCTTGCCTAAGGACACTACGACGCCCCACTGTGGCACCTGGAATTCCTTGTGGTCTCCCATCCAAGTACTAACCAGGCCCAGCCCTGCTTAGCTTCTGAGATCTGACGGGTTCAGGCTTTGATGAGCCGGTATGGCCACAGTAAATCAACTGAAAACTTGTGTTTACAGATCAGACTAATAATCCAGTTTACTATCATCAGAGTGTGTCGTTTTCTCCATACTTTTACCCCTACTTCACTCATAGATTTTACGGAGTAACAGTACTTTTACTTGAGCAAAAGTTTTTGTTATTCAGTAAGTGAGAAAAGCTTTGAGTTGACAATTTTAAAACTTACCTTTTTATTTAAATGCTGTGCATTTCCCCACAGACTATATTGTAAAAACCTCTGTGCGCTGTCTGCAGGTAATAAGGTGTTTTTATTTTCTTATTTATAACAATGTGCCAAAGGGTTTGTGAGAGTTGGACTGATTTAAATACCTGCTTTCTCCTTTTGCCGTGTGAAAAGGTTCCCCAATTTTAAGTAGTTTGACCATTTGTGTTGCTTGCTTTGCTCATTCTTCGAAAATGACATTCACTTCATAATCCAGACAGACTCATTCACATTCATGCTCATACTTTAATATAACATCCAATCCCAGTGCTGCATTCTGAATACACTGAGCTGCATTGTAAGGTAGTGAAAAGTGTTATCTTAATGTGTGTGTACCATTTGCATTTATTTATCGTAGATTTGAGAAGACAACAGCCTAAAAGGAGAAATTCAATTTGTCAACTGGACAAACGTTTATTTGGTCTAATACGTTTTGCAGCTCGACCAAGCTGCTTCTATTAAGTATTTTTATTTTGATTCAAACAACATAAGATTAAGAGTTTAGTGCAACAAAAAACACAAAAGGTTTTGTTCCACTAGTAGATCATTTTACTTTTCAACTGAAATGTACTCAAATCAAGGTAAAATGCTCTTAATTCATATGATTTTGGAAAGATTAAACTTTTTGCAGTGTAAGTCCAGTTCTTAGCTCCCTGACCTGAATCATCTCAAATGCATCAGTGAATAAAAGCTTAATGGACACCAAACCAGAGCAAGTTACAACTGAAGAAGCAGCTTGGATGAGCTGTGAAATATGTTCAACCAAATAAACTTTTGTCCAGTTGATTCAATTGAATTTCTCCTTTTGTCATGGATTCTACCTAATAATATCATTATATTATTATTGTTAAAGATAAGCTAAATCTGGAACTATCTGTGACATGATTATCTGTTTTTTCTATTAACTGAATCTGGAAAATGTGTTGAGATTGCTACCTGTGACATAACTATGTTTTTTCAACTATCTGATCTGATCTGGGACCTTGGACAGAGTTAACAGGTGTAAATTCGTCTGGGGTAAGGAATGCGAGAGCGTCTGTCTGTGTTTGCCGTGTTCATCCGGGGGAAGTTGTTTGTTCCGGCAGCAGCCTTGAGGCCGGTGCCTGATGAGGAGGGGCCAGTGAGATAAGATTTGTGTTGTTTGGGTTTAGAACGAGCAGCTGCTTTTCAGTTTACACAACTATTTTTTGTCCATATTGGTCTCAAGTCCATTCTTCTGTGCAAAAGGTTTGAGTTTTCTTCAAGATCTCATCCAATATTGTGATTTAGAGTCTCCATGCCCATTAACCAGTGGTTAATGACTGCAAACCTGGCCCATAGTCACAAGTCTGAGGGCTTGCAGGTATGCCCTTCGTCCCAGTCCCTCTGGGCAGCCAAAGTGGGGATTTGAAGAACTACCTCAGTAATCAGGATTTTCTGAAAAAACAGGATCTTAAGCTAATCAGCAAGAGTCCTGCAATCATGGGTCCGAATAGGTAAATGTCCTCCTCGAATTGGAGCAAGCAGGTTCCCCCCAAACCTGCATTCCTCGTTGAAAACAAAAAAAAAAAGGTCAATTGTGTTGAAAGACCAATTTATCAAATCTAAAGTTGATTCATTTAAAGTTTGGAAGAGGAGGGCAGAAAGAATCTCTCAAAGTATAAGACAGTAGAATAGATGAGACAGAGAAGAGAAGAGAAGCAAGGAAGATAAGACCAGGAGAGGAGAGAAAAATGTGACCGCCTTTGTTGAGAGCCAAAGAGAAAAAGAGAGAAAAAAGTAAATTAATGAGACGGTGTAATCCTTCATTCATTCCAGAAGTGGCTCAAACCTTCTCTACATAAAGTAACTCAAAATTATGATTCTGAAGATGTATTTTCACTGCATATATTTATTTACTTCCCACGATCGGGATCCCCTATGAACTAACATCAAGGATCATGTTGTCCACCCTCCTGTGGGCTCACCACCTGCAGAGGGGTTCATAGGGGGGGTCAGGTGCTATGAGGATTGGGCAGCACGCTGCCCCCGCGACCCAGCCGGATTAAGCGGGAGAAGATGGATGGATGGATGGATCGGGATGCATGTCGATTGTGTTGCGATAGTGCTCTGAAGGGCGAGTGACTCAAAGCATCAAAAATAAAACTGTAACTAATCCAACATTTTAATTCAGGGGTCACCAACCTTTTTGACAGTGAGAGCTACTTCATGGGTCCTGAGTCATGCGAAGGCACCAGTTTGATTCACTTTTCTGAAATAACAAAGTTGCTCAGTTAAACTTCAGGTATAATGAACACATTTTTAAGATATTGTCATTTTTAATTCTCTATAAATGTGCGTGATTAAAAAGAATAGCAACAGAATAAAATGAATTAATTAAACCCCTGTTTTAATTAATTGTTTTGGGGATTAGCATTTACAAAACAATACATTTGTCATGTGTTAGCAATGAATACCCCATAGATGTGTAAAATTGCCTCTTTAATCAGCTATTTAAAGGTGCATTGTGCAACTTTTCTGGTGTAGGGTCTGTTAAATGCTTTTAAACCTTTTGACCTTAATGGAGACCAAACCAGATCAAGCTACAGGTTGCATCTGCAGAAACTCACAGTCAGAATCTTTGTTTTTCTAGGTATTTCTGAGCTATAAAACCATTTGTAATTGCATGAATGTAAAGGTAGAGCTGTTTAAAGTCATACTGTGGAACATTCCAGACAGATAAATGACATATCCATGGAAACAAGCAGGTGACGGACCCCCAACCACAAACTTACATACAGTAGTGCACCGTAAACAGCCTGTACCAAGTAGTTATTCTGAATACCACTGAGTGAAAGAGTAACCCGGAAAATAACGATTCTGAACACATGTTTTCACAGCGTTTTTCTTTCCTTCCAAACACTGTGTCCAGTTCTCCACACTAACATCACCTCTTCACATCTCCCCAGCCTTGTTCTGCTTTGACACCTGCTCCATGGGGTTTTTATACTGAAAAAGGCGTCCGATCCCTCTGTGGCCGCTCCACCTTCTGTTCTCAAAGCGACCGAAAAAAAAACAAAGCTTGTGTTGTGCAAATTGCCTCTCCGGCTCTCTTGGGGGCCCGCGGTCTGTGGTCGATGCTTGGCTGCTGAACGGAGAGAATAGTGCAAAAAAAGAAGAGGGATAAAGCTTGTAAGAGGCCGGAGAAACGAGGGAGCAAAAGAGGTGAAAGTCATCCAGAGGTGAGCCAGCAGGGGGCGTTGGAGCGAGGACAGCAGACTGGAAGAGATCGTGTACGCAGCGGTAGTGACTTCAAGCTCTGCTTCAGTGGACCACTCATCTTTAAAGGGCCTGTGCCTGATTTTTTCACACGGATTTGAGCAAAGTTTGTCTCCTTCCAGGACAGATGTATGGTATAAGCAGCTCTTGAGGTGAAAAGAAGTTCACGGTGTGCTGTCTAATGCATCTAACTATAAAGCGTTTCAGTCCTCGATAATAAGGAAGTGCACTGTACCATGGTAGCTGTTGTTTGCTTTACCGCAACAGAACTCCTTAAATGTTTGGCATTTCGTTATGGGGGTGAAGTTTAGTGTTCTGGTTTTTCACATTTTTTAAAGGTCCTATATTTCACAAAATGGATTCTTGTGCGCTTTATTTTGACCTCCTCAAGGACAGACCTAGAGTTCTTTTGTTTCATTTGTTTCCTGTTTTTGAGTAATCCTTTGTTGTTAGTCCAAAGCTCAAAATGCTCTGCTCCACCTTGTGATGTCATGAAGCGGGAGTTCTCAGGTTAAGTTTAGTTTAGTTTATTTGATTTTTTGAGACGGGCAATGTACATAAGCATTACTCACAACAAATGAGATGATGTTTTGTACCAGACTTTAGCTCTCGGAGATAATTTCCATCTGCAGTCCCTGAGACAAACATTACAGACAATGTTTGTAACAAGTGAGGCTAACAAGGAAGAAGGTTAGAATGAACATAAGACATAAAACAATTAAAGTGAAATCAAAATGAACATTTAAATGGTAAATGTTAAATGGTCACTTAAAAAAGAATTATAGGTTTTCATAAACAAACGTTATGCTTTAAAATGCCACAGTACAATAAAAGTAAACATAAATAAATATGTATAGCACATATATACACATGCATACATATGTGTGTATATATATATATATATATATATATAGCACATATATACACATGCATACATACGTGTGTGTGTATATATCTGAGCTAAAACATATACACACACACGCAAACACATTACCACACACAACTACCACATTCCATAATCTGAAAACTACCAACACTGTGTATAATTAATACTATAATAATTAGCAAAATGAACTGAAAAATTGGGACCAGACAGTTACATTTCTATACAGCACTTTCCCACCTCCAAGGCACTCAAAGAGCTTTACAACAAGGAACCACTCACCCATTCATACACCAGTGTACACAGACAATAGGGGTGGGTTAAGGGTCTAGTTGCCCAAGGACACAACAACAACATTCACCTGTGGGAGCTAAAACTGCACCATTAACCTGTGGGTTAGTGGATCTGACCACTCAACCAATTTTGTTTTATGTTGAGAGCGAGATTCAAACCACCAACCTTCATATCTGTGGACAAACGCTCTATCAACGGAGCTGCTGCCCCTTTTCTGTGTTGTACAGATTAGAAATTACTGGTCTGAACTGATCTAAATGATTCTAGAGAATGTGTCTGCAGTTTAAAAACACAGTGGAGCACTTCCTGTATTACCACATGACATCACAAGGTGGAACAGAGTGTTTTCCGTTTGAGAGAAGAACTCAGCCTAAACACGCAGGGCTTGTGTGTTAAACGTGTGAATGAAACAAAACACAACTCCAGGTCTGTTTGTGATGAGGAAACTACATTATAACACCAATCAGAAAACGCTTTAATATGAGTCCTTAAAGCAGTTTTGTTTATCATTTTATTATTTCACTATAGGTTAAGGTTTGGTTCATGAACATATCATTTGGTTAAGTTTAGGACTTTGGGAACTGGAACCTTATTCTCACCCTGTAACTCCACACTGGTCTCTGATATCTGTGAAAAGCTCTGATAAACTCATCGTGGTGAATATTTTGGTTGCTCTAAATGCCGAAGGTCAGTGAGGAAGAACTTTGGACCACTGCAATCTATTTAAAATGTTTTGTGTGTGTGTGTGTGTTTCTAAGACCCTAAAAATCAGGTACGGCCCCCTTAAGAAGAGAAAGATGGATAATGATATTCTATATACAAGCGTTTTATGCACACTGCATATAAAAAAATACTGTAATCCTCAAGTGTGTGAGTGAGTGTGTTTAAAGTTTAGCTGGAATGTAGAGGGGCAGTTCACAAAAAATAGCTGTAAAGATTCTTACTTTATGTTTTTTTAATTCTGTTACCACCAGGCCTTTTCACGTGAGGCAAAAACACAGATTTGCACAAACAGTACAGCATTAAAGCTGCATCGTGCAACTTTTCTGGTGGAAGGTCCGTCAGATGCTTTCTATCTTCATGGAGCCCAAACCAGACCAAGTTACAGGTGAGATCTGTGAAGAGGCGACCGACTTGCAATCAGAATGCCTGTTTTTCTAGGTATTTTTGAGCTATTAAACCGCCTGTAACTGAATACATGTAAAGTAGAGCTGTGTAATATCGTACTGTGGGACATTCCAGGCAGACCGATGACATATCCATAGAAACAAAAAGGCGATGGACCTCCACTCAAATAGTTACACCTGTAAACATCTCTATTTCAGGTGTATTTCACTGTCTTTGTGCACAGCAGTGCCCAGGGAGCTCTCATTTTATGGACGCTGGGGGGGCTCACGACAAATCCAAACGCCACGACACAACAAAAAGCCAAAACACACCAAAAGAGAAAAAAAAAAAAAAACACAACGGAAGTGACCACAGGGCTCTGTTTTCTACCCGGGAGGGCTCATAACAAATACAAACGCCACAACGCAAATGCAAACGCCGCAACACCAAAAAAGCCACAACACACCAAAAAAAAAAAAGAAAAAAAAAGCTACATCACACCAAAAAAGCTACAACAGAAGTGAGACTCTATTTTCAGACAGAGCAAGCGAGGAGGATCAAGCTGGAAATGAATGTGAAAAGTAAAGAAACAGAGAAGTGAATGAAGTTGGAAACAAGAGTAAAAGTAATTTATTGTTTTGTGGCCAGGACTGACGTCACTATCTGACCGTCGCTACTTATTTCACTATTTTGTCCGGTCAGAGCAGTCAAAATGAGTTTCCTCTGCAAGGTGGCCTTAGGGTGAGGAGCTCAGTTACAGAGGAGAAGCTCTAGTAGAGGCGCTGCTCCTCCACATTGAGAGAAGCAGCTGGTGTGGCTCGGGCATGTCTCCCGGACGCTGGAGGGACTATGTCTCTGGGCTGGCCTGGGAACACCTCGAGGTCCCCCTGGAGGAGCTGGAGGAAGTCTGGGAGTCCCTGCTTAGACTGATGCCCACGCGACCCGGCCCCGGATAAGAGGAAGAAAATGGATGGATGGAGATTTTGTCCGTAAATAAATTCCTATTACTAATGTAGAACTGGCTCCAAATTCGCTCCTCTAACATGTTAACCTCATGAGCTTCATTTGACTCAAGCTGAGCACTATGGGTAACGCCACACTCCCTTAATCCACTTCTTTATACAGGCTATGGTCAAAGCCAATGCAAGGCTCACCCCAGACAATGTCAACATCTTAATGGTCTAAAATGAGTCCCACAGACCAGAGGCACCAGGCACAGAGACCCAGAGGAACTGTCCCTTCAGAACCACACTGAGACCATCCTGCTCCTGGTGTGTGCAGGTCTGTGCTAAAGTAAATGTGAAGGGTTAAATCGTCACACTATTTTCAAGTGCAAATATTCTTGTTCTGAGTTCTTCATTTCCCGCTGTAAAGTTTCCCTCCTTCAGTCGAGGCCAGTGCACAAGGTTAGAACCACTGTCTCCTCCAGCCTCATTCATCCTGCCCCTCATGGCCTCCTTCACTCTCTCTCTCACTCTGTCTGTCTCTCTCTTTCTCCCTCTTCTCTTCTCCATCCCTCCCCCTCTCTCTCCCTCTCTCTCTCCTCTTCTCTATCCCCTTACCTCTCCCTCTCTTCTCCCCCTCATCTCTCTCCTTCGTTCTCTCTCGCTCTCATTCTCTCTCCCTTGTTTTCTGTCTCTCACTCGCTCTCTCCTCTTCTCTCCCTCCCTCTCCCTCTTCTCTCTCTCCTTTCCTTCTCCTCTTGCTCTTTCCCAATCTCAATTCCTCTCTCACTCCCTCTCCTCTTGTCTTTCTCCCTTGTTTTCTCGCTCTCATTCTTTCTCCCTCTTTCTGTCTCTCCCTTACCTCTCTGTCTCTTTCTTTCTCCCTCTCTTCTCCTCCTCTTGCCCCCTCTCCTCTTGTCTTTCTCCCTCTTTCTCTCTCTCTCTAATTCTCTCTCTCTCTAATTCTCTCTCCATCTCCTCTTCTCTCTCTCCTTCCCTCCCCTCCCCCTTTCTCTTTATCTCTCTCTCTTCTCCCCCTATCGCTCCCTCTCCTCTTGTTTTTATCCCTCGTTCGCTCTCTCTAATTCTCTCTCCCTTGCTTTCTGTCTCTCTCTCCTCTGCCTCTCCCTCTCCTCTTCTCTCTCTACCTCCCGCTCTTCTCCCGCTCTTGCTAGCTCTCCTTTTGTCTTTCCCCCTTTGTCTCTCTCCCTCGTTCTCTCTCTCTCATTCTCTCTCGCTATCTTTCTCTCTCCCTCTCTCTCTCTCCCTCTCTTCTCCTCCTCTCGCCCCCTCTCCTCTTGTCTTTCTTCCTCTTTCTCTCTCTCTAATTATCTCTCCTTCTCCTCTTCTCTCTCTCCTTCCCTCCCCTCCCCCTTTCTCTTTATCTCTCTCGCTTCTCCCCCATCGCTCCCTCTCCTCTTGTTTTTATCCCTCGTTCTCTCTCTCTAATTCTCTCTCCCTTGCTTTCTGTCTCTCTCTCTACCTCCTCTCCCGCTCCCTCTCCTTTTGTCTTTCTCCCTTTTTCTTTCTCCCTTTGTCTCTCTCCCTCATTTTCTCTCTCTCATTCTCTCTCACTCTCTTTCTCTCGCTCTCTCCCTCTTCTCTCTCTCCTTCCCTTCTCCTATTGCTCCCTCTCTTCTACCTCTTTCTCTCTCTCTCTAATTCTCTCTTTCTCATCTCTCTCTCCTGCCCTTCGCCTCCCTCTCCCTCCCTCTCTTCTCTCTGTCTTTCTCTATCGGTCTTTATATCTTTGTTTGATGACATAGTTTTGTGGAGCTTTCCAGCAGCGTCACCTTCACAACAGCTTGTTTTTAAAGTTTAAATAGTTTCTATCGCTTCTGTGATCATTCAGTTAAAACTACTACATGAACTATGTACTATGAATTCTACTTTAACTACTACTACTACTACTACTACTACTACTACTGCTACTACTACTACTGCTACTACTGCTACTCCTCCTACTGTTACTCTGCAATACAACAACTGCCACTAGGCCTTTTTATGAAAAGGCTACTTTGCTGCTTTGCTACTACATTTATTATTACCGTATATTACCATATATATATATATATATATATATATATATATGGTAATATACGGTATATATATATATATATTTCTGTTTGTTATTATATTATATTGTGACGTGTGAGCTCCTGTGTCCAAATAAATTCCCTTATGGGATAAGAGAGAGGAGGAGAAAGAGAGGGGATAAGGGAGAGGAGGAGAAAGAGAGGGGACAAGAGAGAGGAAGAGAAAGAGAGGGGATAAGAGAGAGGAGAAAAAGAGAGGGGATAAGAGAGAGGAGGGAAAGAGGGGATAAGAGAGAGGAGGAGGAGAGAGAGAAAGAGGAGAGAGGGGACAACAGATAGAAGCGGAGGGAAAGAGGGTTATAAGAGAGAGGAGGAGAAAGAGGGGATAAGAGAGAGGAAGAGAAAGAGAGGGGATAAGAGAGAGGAAGAGAAAGAGAGGGGATAAGAGAGAGGAAGAGAAAGAGAGGGGATAAGAGAGAGGGGAAGCGAAAAAGGGGATAAGAGGGAGGAGGAAGAAGAGAGGGGCCAAGAGAGTGGAGGAGGGATAGAGAGAATATAAGAGAGAATTATTTTATATTGTGACGTGTGAGTTCCTGTGTCCAAATAATTTCACTTGGTTTTCATCAAACTCAAGACAATTAATGTCCAAAAAAACGGATGTTCAACCTTTAAGAAAAATACCTACTCAATAATGTGAATTTCCTCAGTTCCTCGTCTTTAGTTTCCATAAACAGGGTAAAAATAAATCTACAGAACTACATGTAAACATCCGCTCCTATTTCCTGGTTGTGAAAGTACTGCATACTGTAGTAATAGTACATGACACTTCCAGATCGTGTGTTGTGCAGCTGTGGTTGTCCCCGGGGCCCGGCTGCTCTGTTTTGTTTTTTAACACACATTTTTACATAACTCCAGCGTAAAGTGCAGTTGTGTTGTTTTCCAGTTCCGCCCGGAGGGAAAACCGAGCCGCTGTTTCTATGGCAATGCAAGATGCAGATCGGGTCGAGAGTTTGACTTTTGCCGCGGGCCCTGTCCCCTAGGCAGCACGGTGATCCGGAGACAGGGAACAGAGGAGGGACGAGAGAGAGGAGGGAAAGAGGGGATAAGAGAGAGGAGGGAAAGAGGGGATAAGAGAGAGAAGAAAGAGAGGGGATAAGAGAGAGGAGAAAGAGAGAGGAGGTGAAAGAGAGGGGACAAGAGAGAGGAGGAGAAAGAGAGGGGATAAGAGAGAGGAGGAGAAAGAGAGGAGATAAGGGAGAGGAGGAAAAGAGAGGGGATAAGAGAGAGGAGAAAGAGAGAAGAGAAAGAGAGGGGATAAGAGACAGGAGGAGAAAGAGAGGGGATAAGGGAGAGGAGGAGAAAGAGAGGGGATAAGGGAGAGGAGAAAGAGAAGGGATAAGGGAGAGGAGGAGAAAGAGAGGGGACAAGAGAGAGGAGGAGAAAGAGAGGGGATAAGAGAGAGGAGAAAGAGAGGGGATAAGAGAGAGGAGGAGAAAGAGAGGGGATAAGAGAGAGGAGAAAGAGAGGGGATAAGAGAGAGGAGGTGAAAGAGAGGGGACAAGAGAGAGGAGGAGAAAGAGAGGGGATAAGGGATAGGAGGAGAAAGAGAGGGGATAAGAGAGAGGAGGAGAAAGAGAGGGGATAAGGGAGAGGAGGGAAAGAGGGGATAAGAGAGAGGAGGAAGAGAGGGGATAAGAGAGAGGAGGTGAAAGAGAGGGGATAAGGGAGAGGAGGAGAAAGAGAGGGCATAAGAGAGAGGAGGAAAAAGAGAGGGGATAAGGGAGAGGAGGGAAAGAGAGGATAAGAGAGAGGAGAAAGAGAGGGGATAAGAGAGAGTAGGAGAAAAGAAGGGATAAGGGAGAGGAGGAGAAAGAGAGGGGACGAGAGAGGGGGAGAAAGAGAGGTGATAAGAGGGAGGAGAGAGGGGAGGGAGAGGCAGGAGGGGACAAGAGAGAAGGAGGAGGGGGAGTGAGAGAGGAGAGGGGACGAGAGAGGAGGAGGAAGATGGGATAAGAGGGAGGAGAGGGAGAGCAGCGAGAGGGGACAAGAGAGAGGAGGAAGCAAAAGAGAAAGAGAGGGGACAAGATGGAAGAAGGAGTAGGAGAGGGAGACAGGGAGGGAGAGAGGGCACAAGAAGGAGGAAGAGAGGGAGAGAGAAAAAGTGAGAGAGGAGAGAACACAAGAGGGAGGAGGAGAAGAGGAATGCGAGAGAGAGAGACAGAGGAGAAGGGCGAAGAGGGAGGAGGAAGAGGGAGGGAGAGAGTTAGGTGACAGGATGGAGAGGGAGGAGACAGAGGGAAGGGAGGGGGGAGAGGAGGGGGGGACAGAGACAGAAAGAGAGGGAGAAGAAGGGA